>OW818032.2:67963386-68205386 GCA_942486065.2 Calliphora vomitoria | reverse complement strand
AGTAACTGGCTGTATTTCTATACAGAAATCTAGCCAGTAACTGGCTGTATTTCTATACAGAAATCTAGCCAGTAACTGGCTGTATTTCTATACAGAAATCTAGCCAGTAACTGGCTGTATTTCTATACAGAAATCTAGCAAGTAACTGGCTGTATTTTTATACAGAAATCTAGCCAGTAACTGGCTGTATTTCTATATAGAAAACTAGCCAGTAACTGGCTGTATTTCTATATAGAAATCTAGCCAGTAACTGGCTGTATTTCTATACAGAAATCTAGCCAGTAACTGGCTGTATTTCTATACAGAAATCTAGCCAGTAACTGGCTGTATTTCTATACAGAAATCTAGCCAGTAACTGGCTGTATTTCTATACAGAAATCTAGCCAGTAACTGGCTGTATTTCTATACAGAAATCTAGCCAGTAACTGGCTGTATTTCTATACAGAAATCTAGCCAGTAACTGGCTGTATTTCTATACAGAAATCTAGCCAGTAACTGGCTGTTTTTCTATACAGAAATCTAGCCAGTAACTGGCTGTATTTCTATACAGAAATCTAGCCAGTAACCGGCTGTATTTCTATACAGAAATCTAGCCAGTAACTGGCTGTATTTCTATACAGAAATCTAGCCAGTAACTGGCTGTATTTCTATACAGAAATCTAGCCAGTACCTGGCTGTATTTCTATACAGAAATCTAGCCAGTAACTGGCTGTATTTCTATACAGAAATCTAGCCAGTAACTGGCTGTATTTCTATATAGAAAACTAGCCAGTAACTGGCTGTATTTCTATATAGAAATCTAGCCAGTAACTGGCTGTATTTCTATACAGAAATCTAGCCAGTAACTGGCTGTATTTCTATACAGAAATCTAGCCAGTAACTGGCTGTATTTCTATACAGAAATCTAGCCAGTAACTGGCTGTATTTCTATACAGAAATCTAGCCAGTAACTGGCTGTATTTCTATACAGAAATCTAGCAAGTAACTGGCTGTATTTTTATACAGAAATCTAGCCAGTAACTGGCTGTATTTCTATATAGAAAACTAGCCAGTAACTGGCTGTATTTCTATATAGAAATCTAGCCAGTAACTGGCTGTATTTCTATACAGAAATCTAGCCAGTAACTGGCTGTATTTCTATACAGAAATCTAGCCAGTAACTGGCTGTATTTCTATACAGAAATCTAGCCAGTAACTGGCTGTATTTCTATACAGAAATCTAGCCAGTAACTGGCTGTATTTCTATACAGAAATCTAGCCAGTAACTGGCTGTATTTCTATACAGAAATCTAGCCAGTAACTGGCTGTATTTCTATACAGAAATCTAGCCAGTAACTGGCTGTTTTTCTATACAGAAATCTAGCCAGTAACTGGCTGTATTTCTATACAGAAATCTAGCCAGTAACCGGCTGTATTTCTATACAGAAATCTAGCCAGTAACTGGCTGTATTTCTATACAGAAATCTAGCCAGTAACTGGCTGTATTTCTATACAGAAATCTAGCCAGTACCTGGCTGTATTTCTATACAGAAATCTAGCCAGTAACTGGCTGTATTTCTATACAGAAATCTAGCCAGTACCTGGCTGTATTTCTATACAGAAATCTAGCCAGTAACTGGCTGTACTTCTATACAGAAATCTAGCTAGTGCTGGCTGTATTTCTATACAGAAATCTAGCCAGTAACTGGCTGTACTTCTATACAGAAATCTAGCCAGTGCTGGCTGTATTTCTATACAGAAATCTAGCCAGTAACTGGCTGTATTTCTATACAGAAATCTAGCCAGTAACTGGCTGTATTTCTATACAGAAATCTAGCCAGTAACTGGCTGTATTTCTATACAGAAATCTAGCCAGTAACTGGCTGTATTTCTATACAGAAATCTAGCCAGTAACTGGCTGTATTTCTATACAGAAATCTAGCCAGTAACTGGCTGTATTTCTATACAGAAATCTAGCCAGTAACTGGCTGTATTTCTATACAGAAATCTAGCCAGTAACTGGCTGTATTTCTATACAGAAATCTAGCCAGTAACTGGCTGTACTTCTATACAGAAATCTAGCCAGTAACTGGCTGTATTTCTATACAGAAATCTAGCCAGTAACTGGCTGTATTTCTATACAGAAATCTAGCCAGTAACTGGCTGTATTTCTATACAGAAATCTAGCCAGTAACTGGCTGTATTTCTATACAGAAAGCTAGCAAGTAACTGGCTGTATTTCTATACAGAAATCTAGCCAGTAACTGGCTGTATTTCTATACAGAAATCTAGCCAGTAACTGGCTGTATTTCTATACAGAAATCTAGCCAGTAACTGGCTGTATTTCTATACAGAAATCTAGCCAGTAACTGGCTGTATTTCTATACAGAAATCTAGCCAGTAACTGGCTGTATTTCTATACAGAAATCTAGCCAGTAACTGGCTGTTTTTCTATACAGAAATCTAGCCAGTAACTGGCTGTATTTCTATACAGAAATCTAGCCAGTAACCGGCTGTATTTCTATACAGAAATCTAGCCAGTAACTGGCTGTATTTCTATACAGAAATCTAGCCAGTAACTGGCTGTATTTCTATACAGAAATCTAGCCAGTACCTGGCTGTATTTCTATACAGAAATCTAGCCAGTAACTGGCTGTATTTCTATACAGAAATCTAGCCAGTACCTGGCTGTATTTCTATACAGAAATCTAGCCAGTAACTGGCTGTACTTCTATACAGAAATCTAGCTAGTGCTGGCTGTATTTCTATACAGAAATCTAGCCAGTAACTGGCTGTACTTCTATACAGAAATCTAGCCAGTGCTGGCTGTATTTCTATACAGAAATCTAGCCAGTAACTGGCTGTATTTCTATACAGAAATCTAGCCAGTAACTGGCTGTATTTCTATACAGAAAGCTAGCAAGTAACTGGCTGTATTTCTATACAGAAATCTAGCCAGTAACTGGCTGTATTTCTATACAGAAATCTAGCCAGTAACTGGCTGTATTTCTATACAGAAATCTAGCCAGTAACTGGCTGTATTTCTATACAGAAATCTAGCCAGTAACTGGCTGTATTTCTATACAGAAATCTAGCCAGTAACTGGCTGTATTTCTATACAGAAATCTAGCCAGTAACTGGCTGTATTTCTATACAGAAATCTAGCCAGTAACTGGCTGTATATCTATACAGAAATCTAGCCAGTAACTGGCTGTATATCTATACAGAAATCTAGCCAGTAACTGGCTGTATATCTATACAGAAATCTAGCCAGTAAGTGGCTGTATTTCTATATAGAAATCTAGCCAGTAACTGGCTGTATTTCTATACAGAAATCTAGCCAGTAACTGGCTGTATTTCTATACAGAAATCTAGCCAGTAACTGGCTGTATTTCTATACAGAAATCTAGCCAGTAACTGGCTGTATTTCTATACAGAAATCTAGCCAGTAACTGGCTGTATTTCTATACAGAAATCTAGCCAGTAACTGGTTGTATTTCTATACAGAAACCTAGCAAGTAACTGGGTGTATTTCTATACAGAAATCTAGCCAGTAACTGGCTGTATATCTATACAGAAATCTAGCCAGTAACTGTCTGTATTTCTGTACAGAAATCTAGCCAGTAACTGGCTGTATTTCTATACAGAAATCTAGCCAGTAACTGGCTGTATTTCTATACAGAAATCTAGCCAGTAACTGGCTGTACTTCTATACAGAAATCTAGCCAGTAACTGGCTGTATTTCTATACAGAAATCTAGCCAGTAACTGGCTGTATTTCTATACAGAAATCTAGCCAGTAACTGGCTGTACTTCTATACAGAAATCTAGCCAGTAACTGGCTGTACTTCTATACAGAAATCTAGCCAGTAACTGGCTGTACTTCTATACAGAAATCTAGCCAGTAACTGGCTGTATTTCTATGCAGAAACCTAGCCAATAACTGGCTGTATTTCAATACAGAAATCTAGCCAGTAACTGGCTGTATTTCTATACAGAAATCTAGCCAGTAACTGGCTGTATTTCTATACAGAAATCTAGCCAGTAACTGGCTGTATTTCTATACAGAAATCTAGCCAGTAACTGGCTGTATTTCTATACAGAAATCTAGCCAGTAACTGGCTGTATTTCTATACAGAAATCTAGCCAGTAACTGACTGTATTTCTATACAGAAATCTAGCCAGTAACTGGCTGTATTTCTATACAGAAATCTAGCCAGTAACTGGCTGTATTTCTATACAGAAATCTAGCCAGTAACTGGCTGTATTTCTATACAGAAATCTAGCCAGTAACTGGCTGTATTTCTATACAGAAATCTAGCCAGTAACTGGCTGTATTTCTATACAGAAATCTAGCCAGTAACTGGCTGTATTTCTATACAGAAATCTAGCCAGTAACTGGCTGTATTTCTATACAGAAATCTAGCCAGTAACTGGCTGTATTTCTGTACAGAAATCTAGCCAGTAACTGGCTGTATTTCTATACAGAAATCTAGCCAGTAACTGGCTGTATTTCTATACAGAAATCTAGCCAGTAACTGACTGTATTTCTATACAGAAATCTAGCCAGTAACTGGCTGTATTTCTATACAGAAATCTAGCCAGTAACTGGCTGTATTTCTATACAGAAATCTAGCCAGTAACTGGCTGTATTTCTATACAGAAATCTAGCCAGTAACTGACTGTATTTCTATACAGATATCTAGTCATATTAAGTAAAATAATTTGTTAATTTTTGCACTAATGAATTTAAAATCTATTCTTAAATAAACTTTTTTTTAACATTACAACTTCCCCAATATGACATACATATATTCCCCGTGTTCGTTGCTCATGTATAAATTATGATGTTATTCTGTAAAGACTTTTCCATGGTTTCTGCCATTGTATGCATAATTTTGATACCCTGGAGATTATTTTATATTTGTTAGTGACACATTATGTTTTATTCTTGCATATTCTTCTCAGTGCCCTTCAGTTTTATGTATGTATATGTTTCAAAGGATTTTTTGTTCCTCAACCAGTATTTTGTAAAATTTTGTAAGTATATTTTGTACATTTCAGCAGTGTTGCCAGGAGCTGGTAAAAAAAGAAGCTATATTGACTTCAAAAAAATGCCAGAAAAAGCCAAACAACTTTAAAAAAAGGCCAAAAAAAAAAGCTAAAATATTATATATTAAGAATTTGGGTTTATATTTATTTTTAAATAAAAAATTACAAAATATGTTCATAAAATTCATGAAAGTAAATAAAATTATAAAGGTACACTTCAGCAGCAAACAAAAAATAACATTAATCATTAATAATAAATATACACATATATTTTATACAGACAAAACTCAAATTTTGTGTGTTTTTTTAAATTTAAGTACTAAGTATTTGCTATTTTAGTGTTTCGAAATAACTACATAAAATATACATTAATATATTTTCAGTATTTTAAAGATACATGTATAATTATAAAACAGGTATAATAGTTTTATCATAATCGGCAGAATGAGAACTAGAATTTGGGTAAATATAAATAAAATACAATAAATAATAAGGGTACTCATTTAAACGCTTAAGTTTCCCATTTGTGCAAATATGCTAATTTGCGCGACGTGTTTCATGAACCCACCTTTTAAATTTTGTGCAATTTTATACAGAAAATGTCTATTTGATAAGAATGTCAAACAAAAATAAATTAAACAAATGCTTAAAAAAGAAGTTTTAAAAATTGTATAAATTTAAATTCTAAAAATTTCTAATGAAAGTGAAATCTTTGGTACAAACAATGGTAAACATAGTTTGGAAGATTTTGCTTATGTTCTAGCTGTTAGTTAATATTTCCATACACAATGCCATTCAATCCAATAATTATGTTCCAAAGTCACACAATTTTCACATGTACAAAATATTTTTATTTTATTTGATTTTTATTTCTTATAAATAAAAGTAAACAAAAGCAGCTGACTCATCAAATGCACAATAAATTCAAGTTTGAGAGTCTAAATTGTCGCGCAAACTTAACGGAGTTTTGCAAACGAATTTCCATACAATTTTTGACAGTTCATTTGCGAGAGTCTAAAAATGCACAGATTGCAGGACCCTTAATATTTATGTAATTTTTCAATTTCCTTGTACTAAAAAGTCGTTCAACCTCTGCATTACTTGAAGGAAGGACTAAAAATATAAATATAAATCAAATACTAGATTAACCATGTCAGAAAATTGACATTGTTGGTTCTATATTTTTCCATTTGTAGTTTAAAATATTCTGCCCCTGAGGCTTAAACTTCGTAATTTCATTAGCAGTTTAATTTTTCACATACATAATATATTTTGTTGGTTTTACGAGTACTATTTGAAGTATATCATCAACGAATAAAAAATCGATTTAGCGAAGAGTTTTCATATGATAATCTTTGTCGCATTTGCTCAATTTGTTTAATTTGCCGTATTATTTTTTCAGAATCTTCACTAATTAAACCGTTCTTTATTTTTTCTCTCATTCTTCAAACTTGTATGAAAAATGTGGCGAAAACATTAAACAATATTCAATTGGGGACGATAATGTATCAAATTTTTGCATTGTATTACAATTTGAATCAGTATATTAATCACTTAAATGTTAGGCTTTGTATCATTGCTGGTTTTAACTCGAAGCTTAGATCCACAATACGTTTAACGACTATTTCAAATGACAGCCATCGAATATCACAAACCTTCAAGAGTTTGTGGGACTCTTGTCCATTATATAACGATGAACATAATGTGTAGTAACAATTTTGTCTTGAAAGTGAATTTGCTAGACAATTATAGCTTTCAGATGTAACTAAAATACTCTATTTCATTTTGAAATACTTGATATTGGCAATTATTATTTGTTCTTTTAATACTGCACAATTCTTGAGTATGTTGAAATGCTAAATGAAAAACAGTAATGCATTAAAATTAAAATGTCTCACTAATATCAGGTGGCGCAAAAGTAATCCTCCTATCAGAAAATGCTATAAATTTTGCGATTGGCCCCTAATGTAAGTTCTTTTTTTTACATTTGTATAGTAAACACATGCGAAATACACGTTAATAAACAATGTTACGCTACACTGCTCCAGAACGCGGAATATTGCTGACTATTTATTTGACCAATAATCGGCAAAATTTATAGCATTTTCTGATAGGAGGATTACTTTTGTGCCACCTGTTATAAACTTAGCCTTTTTATTTTCTGCTTATTCTCGAAATTTTGGTTTTAGCTTCGTGTTTTTTTTTAGCCTTAAAAAGGCTATTTTGAAATTAAAAAAGGCTAGAAAAAAGCCACGAAGCTAAAACCAAAATTTCGAGGCTAAAAAGTAAATAAAAAGGCTAAATTTAGCCTCGAAAAGGCTAAACTGGCAACACTGCATTTCAGGTATATAATAATTTCATGATATTATATTAACTAACAGGTGCTATTAAGTAGATTATACTTAAAACTCCTATAAAAACTTAATAATGGATATACATACAGCTACAGTTCTGAAGGAATATGTTTATGAGTGTGTGCTAGTGAAGCTAAATGTAAGCAGGATTACTAAATGACATATAATGAAATATATTTTTTATTATTTTTTTTAATTCCAAATTGTAAAGCAGAGAAATAACTCTACTAACATATCACCTTTTTAATGATTTAACAAACTCCACATTTATTAAAATTTATAGTCTTAAAGTGTATATAAGCTGGCCATCTTTGATATTTCTATTCCTCGTCAACAAGTTATTTTTTTAATTTTAGTTGTATATTTTTGCTCTCTTGATGTTCTGCTCTATACAGAATGTAAATTTTTATACAATATAATATTGCTTGGTAATTTTAATTAAAGTACAAAAAATGTGCAGAAGGATTAACCCTCTAACCGGTAAGACCACCTCAAGGCGGTCTTCGATTTTTGGGCCCCAGTGCTGTATTAAACACTTTTTCGCTTCAAAATAGTGAAAATTGTCTTTGGACAACACTTTTTACATTTTCTTTATACTTCCAATATATTCTGACTAGTCGTTTTTCAGCTATGATCAATTAAGTGTAAAAAGTCACCAAATTAGCATCGAAAATTATTTCGCAAATTTAACTATTAAAAAAAAAACAATTGGAATAAAATGATCGACATCAGAATTTTATGGTAAAATGTTTGATTTAAAAATGAAATAGCGAAGACCTCCTCAAGGCGGATTTGCCGATTTGCGTGTACAAAAATGTCCTGCTCTCTTACATTGTTTTTTTCACCTTTTGTTCATAAAACTCAATTGTTTGCTTATGGTTCTATTATTTTTCGTTTTATTTTACTACTGTGTTAAAGATGGATATTACTAAACGTCCTTATACGAAATATATCAATTTGGAGCAAATGTCTGATGAACAATTTCTTGAGTTCATCGATTCTGTAAAGTTCTGCACACAGCACTATTTACGAGCCAAAAGAATTTATGGTTTGGGCACAATGAGCGGTATTAATTTTGTTTTGTCATATGTAAAATAAACCAATAGAAGAGACGATTTTGCATAGAATACTGTGAATACTGTATTATGGAAGGATAACAAATATGTCTTCTCGAATCAGAAGGACCAATCCTGGCGAAAAACAATCAAAGGTTCCTCGGTATTATAGAAGCATAAAACAAAAATAATTTGCTTACAGTTTTGTCGTCCCTATAAAATGTTACACACGTCCTAAGTTGGACATTAGCTCAGACCATCTGGACTATAAATTTATTCTACAAAAATTATCTACTCAACATGTCCATTCAGAATTATAGGGTCGCTGTTCTGTTCCAATCAAAAAGTCTAAATTTGTTGGACAGTGTAAAAACTGGAATTTCATAGCTAAAGTGATAATGACTTTTAGTTTTAGTTGAAACACCTAATGGTTGGTAACAATGAATACAATGAAATGATTTCTGATTTTCCTTTCTGGATACGAAGGAAACTTTTAGCGTAATATAGCAATCATTATTCAATTTAGCTTTTCTACTTTGTTGCACAAATGACTTGAATTTATATTTGTATAACCTAAATGAAATGTAAATCAAACTAATATAAATTGTTTTAGTTTCCATTTTCGTATCACTTTTTCCACATTTCTTTTCAATATCTAATACAAAACCATGATGAAAAAATTACAATTTCTGCATTTTTATGCCTCCTCGAAAGTTTATGGTGGCGGCAATTTAAGTCACTATTCTGCCTTCTACTTCTTACATGTAGAGAAGTGAGTGTTTCTACTGGCTACGTTTTCTTTTAAATAAAATCATTTGCGAGCTCAAAACATCCATTAAAGTAAAAAAATCAGTTTTAGTATTAATCAAGTAAGAAAGTGTAGTCGGCCAAGCCCGACCATAAATGGGAGCAATGACCAATTGTGGACCGATCGCCATGAAATTAGTTAGCGTAAAGTAAACTTTTATATAATACTTATTTTTGTTGAATATTATGTAGATACGAACATTTCCAAGAGATTTATACCCGTTAAAGTGATTTTCGGAAAAGGCCTTGTATGGGAGCAATTACCCATTATATATCGATCAGCATGAAATAAGGTGGTGAGATTTACTTCTATATGAAACTCATTTGTTTTGAGTTTTATATAAATACCAATATTTTAATGAGATTTAAGTACTTTTCGCACAAAGTTTACATGGACACCCAGCCAGCCAAATGTATAGGCGTAACAAACAGCATCGCTAACGCAATATACGCTCTCGACTATAATGGCGAAGCATTTTTGGAATAGTTTATGCAAATTCCAAAAAGATTATTTGAATTCGTTGTGACATTTGCATTCTGTTTTCTTACCCCAAACATTTTTTTCTTTTATTCACAAAACATTCTATCATATATTTTACTCTTAATGTTTGTACTTAAGCCAACAAGAATATGTCTTATTTTTATATTAAGACATTTGCAATGATGATAAAATTCGTATATAAATAAACTTTTAATGATATTGTAGTTATTTAATTTTATAATGCAAAACTTTTTCAAAAACATTGATTCCTTAAAAGTATGCTATGGTTTTGCATAATGCATAAGAAAGCCTAAGTTTATACTACTGTTATAATACTTATATTTTATAATAAGAATAAGAGAAATAAATTTTGATACAACAAATTGCAATGATTTAATTGAACGGGATGTTTGTTTATATATACTATATTTCACATTATCTCTCTTTTTCACAATAGTATACTTTTCATTATGAATTAAATTTATTGACTTTAAGTAGCCATCTTCATTACTAAGTTTCCTCCTTAATTAATCACAAGTAAAACAATTTTGACACTGAAATGTTTTATTTAACGTCTACTGTTTTAGTTTATTTAACAATAGTCAAGGTAGTCAGTGCATTCAACTTTGATTTTATTGCTTCTTGTTGTTCTTTTTATTGCTGTAGAATTTTCTTTTAAGTTATACTAGAAAAAATAGTGCAAAAATCAATACTTGGCAACAGCATTTCTAGATATAAAATTTGTCACCGCAGTAAAAACAGTCAATGTCACATAATGTTTACAAAATTATATGAGACATTTGGAATGTTCTTTTTTAACTTTAGATTTTGTATATAAGTATGTAAATAATGACATTGATATACATTGGGAAACTGTAATGCAGATGAATACTATTTGTCTGTTATGGTGTTGTCAATCTGAGGGAGATGCAAACAAATGGGAAACAAATAATGCAGTGAATATTAATAAAAATTATATACAACACGTTTTTAATTTCCACATTTTTCATTTGCAAGACTATAAACTATATATATTCTGAATGATTATAGATAGAAATCAACTTTCCACAGCCCCCAAATAACTAACATACATGATTGATACATCAATATATCCGCCATGGTTCAACTTTGATTGCTATTTAAAATCAGGAAAATTGGCTCACGAATGACTAAGATATAAGTCGAAAACCAATTTTATTTTTTATCAATTAATTTCTTCACCAAGATATTTTTTTTTCCTAATTTAACAAAATTGTTTTTCATCAACATATCCGTGTTTTCCACAAAAATTGTTTTTAATATTTTTCTTAAAGTATACTTTGGTGAAGGACATATAAGATTCGGCACAGTCGAACATTGCACTCTGACTTGTTTATAGTGAAGTGAGTTTGTGCAGCAATCTATGATTGGGAACAAATTTTATTTTATTGATCGATATTAAAATAATATAAAATTTTGACAAAACAGTTGTTTTTTCTCATCCATGTAAGTTTCTAAGATGACTTACGATTATTACAAGAGTATACTGAAATTTCAGCCAAAGTGTCGATAAGAAATTGGACTTTTGAGTGCTTTTCGGTAACAAATAAACGACCATTATATGTATAATTTATCCATAGAAGCTGTCGGAAAACTTGTATGAGTATAGCTTCCTTTTTTGGGGTTTCACATTTGCATGGCTGAATACATTTAAGTGCTTTCTCAGCGAAACGCCAATGATACCAACACAAGCCTGATTCTTTTCTATTTCTAGAACTTCCTCTTGAACGAGATGGAGATTCGAAAAATTACATGTTTTTACGTTGAGTTGATCTTGAACGTGACTCTAACGCATCTATATGAGAAATTATGTAATCGTTCCAGTAATAGTGTTTTCAAAATATCAATAGCAACCTTACCATAAGACAAAGATTTCATAAGTTGAAGGTTATGCCATGATGTTCCGCAGACTCAGCAAATAAATTAATGATACATATTTTAAGTGCTTCGTATCTACCAGATGTAGGTGGGAAAATGATTACGTCTTTTACCGAAAATAAGACGGATTGGTACAAATTCATAACCAAGAATTCAAACTTGTGGTGTCTTGAGTAATTCCACATATACGGAAATTTGCTTCAACTTGGAAGAACTAAACTTCTGGTACATACCTCCAAAAAGGTGGAAGCAGAAGAAATTTCTGAAACATTTATAGGTTCTTCCGGTGGTGGTAATGGATTTGATTATGGCATTTCTTGCGTTGTGTTGTTGAATATCTTCAAAAGTAGGCATATTGATTGTTGAAATTATTTTAATATTTTTTGTGCGGGGTCAATTTGTACACATTTATATTTATAAAAATTAAAATTATTTATTTATCTGATGAAAATTTATAAAATTGTTCTTACAACATTAATTATGAAATATTGATAGAAAATACTTTTTAAATACATAGTACAAACAGTAGAGTACCTACACACTCTTCCGAAAATTATTCACGAACATAATTTATTTAAATTTTAACAGCAAAAGTATTTTGCTCATTTACTTAATGTAGGGTATTAAATGGCTTGACCGACCTTACTTTCTTAGTTGTTTATTTTTTTTTTAATTAAAATTCGATAGATTGAAGAAATAGCTATCTACACTATTTGGGACAAGTTTTGCTAAGAACAATAACTAATAAGTTACATGGATGAGAAAAAATACCAGTTTGCTCAAAATGTAACTCTAACTCGGAGAGTTCTTGACCGAACCTGTTAAAAATTTGTGTCTAAATTACTATCAAATAGAACTAACGTTGGTGCAAGTTTCATCTCGATCGGAAGAAATCGGTTTAGAAATTTATTCACTAGATATGAACTACCCCATATATAGCTAAACATATACGTATACTTGATATTTAATTAATATCAAAATACATATTTAGCATACGCATGTATGTCAGAACAAATTTAAAAGCCTTTGTTAAATTACAATATGACAAAATAAAAATTTGTATATTTGAGCTATTTACTATTGATAGGGTGAACGAAATATTTTTGTTTTTATTATATGAAATTTTAAATTAAAATATGTCGAATAAAAATGCATATATGAGGAATTCCATAGAAAAACACAATAATTCCAACTTAATATTTTTTTTTTAATGAATTAATTTAAGTCAGTAAGATATATATTGGTCTGAACTACAATATTATATTCGGATTTGAATAACAATAAAATAATTATCTTTACATTGATTTTTAGCAATTGTTCAATTCAAAAAACACCTTGTATCTTTATATTAATATACAACAGTGTATAAAACTGAAACACACTTGTACACTTTGTTTTTATATGTTTTTAAAAAGTTATATAGGTTTCCGTGCTATCAATGTTATGTGAATTGCAGTTATCGAAAAGAAGACAACAATTACCATCCAAAAGTTATAGTTTTAGTAAAACTTAATTAATTTTCTCTTTTTAGTTCTATTTCAATCTTCATTTTATTTCTATTCTATTTTTACTTTATTGGTTCTTAACGTTTAAAATACAAAACACATTAATACCATATACACTGGGCGTTCACAAACAAATTATCAAGAAGTGTATTTAATACACGATACAGATTGTTTTGAATTAAGAAAATGTTTACATAGATTTTAATGTGTAGAATTGGATTAAGTAAAAGAAAAGAAAAATGTATTGCTTTTTATCTATAAGCTTTAAGCCTATCACTTTTATTCTTACATTCAGCAGCTTTTAAAATACATCACTCCTACTTGCATTTATATTTCAATAACCATTAAAATATGTTTTATTTGTTATTTTTGTAATAAAAGAAACGTTTTCCAAAAAAATTTTTCTTTTATTTTTGCTGTAACACAAAGTAACCATGTAATGTTGTACCATTAACATTTATGAACCAAATTTATGACAAGAACTTAAATGTTCTATATTTAGCATAAAGAAGTGAAGAATTTAACTTTCTTACGAGGGCGGGCCAATAAGTGATTTTTCCGCCTCTTAAGTGAGAAGACAACACTGCTCTTATCAAAAGCCATCCGTCAATTGTCGCCTGTCAAAATTTGAACAAGCTACGTCATTCAGAATATGTTTGACAACCACTGATAGCAGACTATATAGTGACTTGTAGAGAATATTGAAATATAGTTAATTTCATCTGTTTATAAAGCATTAGGTTTTTGCGGAAAAAGTCATCATCAAAACCAAAGGTATGCTTGACGGAAGCTACGGGAAAACCGCGCCATTAATTTCAATGGTAAAAAAGTGGTTTACTGAATTTTGTTGTGGCAGTAATAGCACAAAAAATGACGAACGTTCTGGACCCCCAGTTGAGGTCTCTACATCCAAAATAATTGAAAAAATTCATGATATGGTGTTATCCGATGGGAGAATGAAAGTGCTAGAGATTGTGAAAGCCATAAGCATCTTACATGGCTCAATGGTTTCAATTTTGAATGATCACTTTGGTATAAGAAAGCTTTCCACATGAAGGATGCCCCATTTGCTTAAAGGGTGAAATCTAGGGCTAAAACTTCTTTACAATTTTTGCAAATATCAAAACGGCTAAACCATTGAAAGTTATTTTAACAAATGAAATTATTTTTTTTTTGTCGCAAAAATGTTCAATTTGGAGATCATTTTTTTTTTTTTTTTTTTTGCTGAACATTGTATAAATTTGCATATTTCGCATTTCGACTTTAATTTGTTTGAGTTTTATATCCACCAGAATATTGGCTATAAACCTCATTTATATATGTTTTGGGTTCTTATAAAACTTAAAGACAATCTAGTTATGGCCATCGTTTGTTTTGTGTTCATGGAATTTTTTTATTAAATTTTTTTTTAATTTTCTTACAAATTATTACTTTTTTGCCATTTTGTGTGAAAAAAAATATATTTTACCTTCGAAAACTCGAAAAACCTCGTAATGTTCTTTGTAACCAAATTGTTTATTACAATAAAATTAATAGAATCCATGTGCATATTTGTTCAGAATTTTTGTGCTGAACGCAACTGATTTGTTTGAAGCGAGCACTGGCACCACCCAAAATATGCGGCAATACATGAAACCATAATATTCCAACAACGCTCTGCCACATGCTGTAATACCTGTTAGACACTATTTAGAAAGAAGTAGATGGAAAACTTTATAGTTCAGACCTTGCCCCGTCTGACTACTATTTGTTTCGATCGATGCAGAACGCTCTCTCTGGGACACGCTTCACTTCAGAACAGAGTATCTGAAATTAGCTTGATTCATTCTTGGCCTCTGAATATGAGTATATTGTCAGAAAGATAAGAAAAGGTCATAGCAAACAATGGCCAATCATTTGAATAAATTTATGTTGTAAAGTTTAGTTTAATTTCTTTATACAATCTCCTTAAAAAATATATATATTTAGAGAGCGCTATAAATATGTCTCAATTATTTCTGGTTCTGCTGTATTCCAAACATCGTAGGCAAGTTACTAAAGAGAAATATGTGGTAAAAAAGAAATAAAGAATTTCATTTGTTTCCCTATAAAATAATATTATTTACTGCCAGTTGCTCTATTGGTGTGGAAATCATTCGGAAATATTTTTAAAACTTTGGTAGAAGAAAAATACAGCATATACAATAAAATACAATAACATATGTTTTGAAGCAATTGGGGTTTTAAAATTGTTTTAAGATAGAAGATGTTCTTTTATAAACAAATCAAAATTGTTATGAAGTTTTTTTTTCAAAAAATAAAATATAATAAAACCATAAATATTTTGAGTGATATTAAAAACACATGTTGAATTATTTCAAATGTTTTTCTTGTGTGGTTTATTTTCTATAGAATCTGAGACGTATACTTGTTTTTTCAATATATATCAAAACTTTTATTAATCATACGCACTTGTGTACGAAAAATGTATGAAATATGTAATATTACGTAACACTTGTTAACTAAAACGAAAAAATTTAACATAACGGGCATAAGTAGTAACGAAAAAAGCATTTACCTGTAAAATATGTTCTATTAGGAAACTTTTATTAACTTAAGTATGAAAAATGGCTATAAAATGCATTAGCAGTGATAAAAAAAGCACATAATTTTCTACTACAGAAAAAAACTTAGAAATATGTAATCCAATATTCCATAACCCTTTCAGGCCTAATCTTTATCTTAATCGCAAAATATCATAAATCGTACAAATTTTAGCCAGCCAAAGACGTTCAGAGCATTGTACAGCTCATGCATTGTGAATTATTACAGTAAAAATATGTATTTAAATATAATTTAGTATCATTTACTCTTTTTATATTTATTTCTTTTTTGATTTTCCAAACTGTTTTCTTTTTTAAATGTAAATTAATCTACACAGAATTGCCAATTGTATGTAATTCCCATCATCATCAATTTAAATTTAAGTATATATTAAAACAATTACAACAAAATATAAAGGCAAATGAAAATAATTAAGAGAGTTTAGTTGGTTAAGGATGACCATATAATACCTAACACTGAGTAAATTATATGTAACTCATTTGTGTTGAATTTTATGTGGATATGAACATTTGTAACAGATTCATTCACGTTAAAGTGATTTAGGGAAGTGGGCTTGTATGGGAGCTATGATCCATTATATACCGATCTCCATGGAATTAGGTTGCATGTTTCTGTCTATATCCAACTTATTTGAGTTAAATTTTACTTGAATACCGATATTTTAATGATAGTTATGCTCTTTAAAGTGTTTTTTGGAAGTGGGATTTATAAACGAGCTATGAATAATTATCGACCGATCCAACAACAGCAGACACGCGAGAGATAAGTGTTTATAGACAAGATATTTTTTTTAAATGTACGAATCTTTTTATTACTGATCACTCTTACATTCAATTATTTATCAATAAACATTCGGATATATTTTTTACTTTAGTTTTCTTTATTATTTTATTATTTTATTGTTATTGTTCTTAATATGTTGACAAATTTTATTTATATGTTCACAATAATCTTACTATCAAAGTTTTTAATATTTCTGTGAACAGAAATACATTTGATGAAAGCATAGCTAGAACAATTTACTGTGAGACCACCACACATCACCTGTATTTGAAAAAAAGCTTACTACAATTTATTCTAGGGTAAATTACACTATAAGACAAATAAAACTAAAGTAGAAATACCTGGAAAATAACACAATTTTTCTTATAGGCTTTATCGAGTACAATAAGAATATGTTTTTGAAATTTGCAAAACACCTCCATAATCTTGAGTTACGGGTAAAAAACCGGTTTTTCATACCGATTTTAATTTTTAAAACGGATTTAAAAAGAAGAAACTGTGGCCATTCCAATAGTATATATATTATTTAAGTATTTTGACAAAAGTTGTGTGCTGAAGAAATAGCAAACATATTTTTGTTTATATTTTTTCACCATTTTCCAACTAATATTGCGGAATTTTCGTTAAAGAAAACTTCCTTAAGCATTAAGAAAACATTTTTTGTCTCACCTGAACACTTAAAATGTTTCATGTTAATACGGTATTGTTAAACAAGCGCGATATGTACACATTCATTATTATCTCTTTCAAATTAAAGCACAAAATAATTCAAAACTATTGAGCTATAAGATGGAACGACACCAGCATTCCCATATCAGTCACCTAAATCCATTACGTCCACAGTCGATGCTACTGTCACTTTCCATATACCCTGTCATACGTCGTGTACTGTCCCGTTACTAAGGGTCTCACATGACAAATATTGGACGAAAAAGACGTAACCTTTAAATAAAATACATTTGAATATTTTTATTTATTTCAAATACGTATTTTATTTTATTTGATGCTGTTTGATCTTAGAAAACACTCATAAGAGTAAACAACGTGAAACTAAACAAGTAAGAGTGCTATATTCGGCTATGCCGAATCTTATATACCCTTCACCTTTGTTTTGGATGCATTACTTGCCCATTTTCAGCGTATATCATACTAAATATATCAAGAAAACTTTTAAAAATTTTACATTTAATTGCTATTGCTATATTGTAGAAGTTACAAACGAAACAACAATTTAATACATATATACCCTTCTCAAAAACAACAACGCCAAACTAAACGAAACACCAAAAAAAAAAACAAAATACGCAAGGCAGTGAAACCAACTTACATCCAAACATACATATGTACGTTTTGTTGCTTTTTTGTCAAACACCAAAAAAAAAAAAACAAAAACAAAACAAAATGAAGCCAATAAACATCCAAACATATGCACGTTTTGTTGCTTTTTTGTGAAACACAAAAAAAAAAAACAAAAACAAAATACACAAAGCATGAAGCCAACACACAATCAATCCAACACACATACGTTTTGTTGTTTTTTTGTCAAAGCATGCAATAAATTGTCTTTTGTTGATGAAATTTTCAGAGGTTGTCTCGGATTTTAGCTCATATCTCCGTTATTTATGGACGGATTTGCTGATTTTAAATAGGAAAATTCTCGAAAGCATGTCTGACATAATTATTGAAGATTTGGATCCCGAAGATAACTGGGGTCTTCAGAAAATTGATTTCAACAGACAGACAGACAGACAGACAGACAGACAGACAGACAGACAGACAGACGGACAGACAGACAGACGGACATGGCTTAATCGACTCCGCTATCTATAAGGATCCAGAATATATATACTTTATAGGGTCGGAAAATTATATTATGGAAATTACAAACGCAATGACAAATTTATATATACCCTTCTCACGAAGGTGAAGGGTATAAAAAGTGGTTACGCATTTTTAAGTAAATATTTGCCGTGTGTGACCCTTGTTAGTATAATTTCCATACTTCTCAAACTTTTTTTTTTTCAATAAATATTTTTAGCAATATATAAAACATTTTGTGGCTTATTTACCATGGAAATTTAAACGTATACTTGATTTTTAAATACAGCTCAAAACTTATATTAATCATACGTACTTGTGTACAAATAAAATATGTTTTATTAGCAGGTAATGCTCTCAACGGCTAAAAATATGCTACAAAAAAACGCATCTTTAAAATGTTTAAAATCAAAAAAATACTTTTGATAAAAAAATCAATTACAATTAAAATAATAACATTTGTATACCGAAAAAAAATAAAAAAAAATTAATTTTACTAAAATCTAAAGTAGATTTTTTTTAAATTGTTGCTTTGATGTAAATTCCAAAAAATATTTTTTGCTCTTTTGTTAAAGCACTGAGTACAGAATCCAAGGCAATTCAAAATTATTGTTAAAATTGGCATACAATATTATTAAAGAATTGTCGAATTGTCTACAATTTTTCGAATGATTAGTATGTTAAATTGAAACATTAACATTTCTTTTATTAGTGGCTGTCGCTATGATATCCATACTCCTATTTTCCTTAAAGTTTCCATAGCGATTTTCTCCATATTAAGACTCAATGGAAAATAGTGTTTAGGCAAATTCCATAAAAAATTAAAAAAAAAAAAAAAAAAATGGGGGATTTTTTAAACATTTGTACAATATAAATTTTATTATTATGGAATGTTACGGTTTGATGTCAAACCCCATATTCCCACTTCAAAGGAATCAGTTGCGTTCTTAACAGGTTCCTTGTGATGGTCTGACCAGATATCTGTACTTCATAATAGGAAGGACCTTTTTTCGAACTTGTTTGGCTGGCGTATCCTATCTTTTTCTTTCATGTGAAATCACCACTTCTGAACCCCACAATTCATCTCTTGCACGTTAATTCCGATGAAACACATCCACGATAATCTTCGATGAGCAATCGGCTTGCTTCATCGGCTAATTTTGTTGAAATTAAAGAATGCTCAATAACTATGTGAAAATAAATGACAGTTAAGTTAAATTCAAAATGTCATATATATTATTAAAGACAAACCCGCATTCAAGAGATACACCATCTATTGTAAATCCCGCAGTTTTAAGTTATACACCCAATATAAAACGTATTTGTATGACGACCAATATAAGTTAGATATTTTTAAGTTTTAACCGTTTTAAAACGTTGGTTTTTTTCCTTTAAATAAACCGGATACTTTTGATTGCAAATAAAAGCCATTTAGTAAATTAAATTTTTTAAATAATCAACAACAGTTCAAATAGTCACTCTGTGTCTCTATATACGTTTATCAATTCGCAGAAATGCACACACACTTTATAATGTACAAACTTAAATGTACAAGACAGTTAATGTTAACTCTAGCAGAGCCTATGATAAATTCACTAACTACTGCAACCTCTGCCACTATTTATACAAGCGCCATCTTTCGTGAATCTTTTACAATGCTCTTAACGGACAAACTAGTATGTTCGAATTCTAGAGCTTTCGATGTCAATGTTACCAACTTAAATATTTAGTGTTGCCTTATATACATACTTATAAACAATGCTAATAACCGTATGCTATCATCATTGCTGATAAGTAGATGCTTTTACTGATGGACGTGTTTATAAACATGATGAAAGCTGCAGGCAGTCGTTACAGACTGTTTAATTAAAATCGCTATTGCAAATTCCTAACAATATTTATGAGAAAAAATCCTAATTTGGGAGAAAATTTGTATGGGGGATAGTTAAAATAACGGACCAATATCTAGCAACTTCAAGGCGCTCGACCTTGAGACGTAAAAACGAGTGTGCTATGTATCGAAATATCTTTAAAATTGTGACCTGTACTTTGCGCACCAGTTTACATGTACTGTCAGTCAGACGGACGATGAACATCGTTTAATATATATGCAATTGCTTTGATCGGTATACTTTAAGCTAGGGATTATAGTCAAGCAATTCAATTATAGATGTATATACACTATATCCCCCTTATTCTTAATCAATTTTAAATTTTATAAAAGGTTTATAAAACAAATTTCCCATACTGAATAAGGCCTTATATCAATAGCATTCTCCAGTAAAAAGTAAACACAAATCCACGCTATATGTTTAAAACATTATTATATTTGTATTCAAGTCAAATTCCTACAAAATGTACAAGTGCTTGAGTTTTTTCGGCTTTGGTGCTTATTGGGACTCATATAAAAGGTGAACAAATGTGGGCGCAATAATAAGTGTAGGTTTGATGTTCTTATAATTGTTAAAATATCTTTAAACCCATCAATTGCTTCTGTTTTATGTAGGGAGTATAGCATTACTTCAATTTATATACCCTTCATCACGAATGT
This sequence comes from Calliphora vomitoria, assembly GCA_942486065.2. Classification (NCBI taxonomy): domain Eukaryota; kingdom Metazoa; phylum Arthropoda; class Insecta; order Diptera; family Calliphoridae; genus Calliphora; species Calliphora vomitoria. Next base: position 68,184,481 of record OW818032.2, on the reverse strand, counting down.
AAAGGGATTGTCATTCCTTTAGTTATTTCTACGTTTTTCTGTTGAAATCACCTTTCCGAAGCCCCCAAATAACATACATGCTTTACTGGTACATTAGAGTAATCGATATAATCCAACTTAGATTGCTTAGATCGGCCCGCAAACGGATGAGATATAAGAAAAAACTGAAAATCCTTGATTTGCTAACCAATTTTTTTTTCACCGATTTTTTTTCTGCAAAAGTATTTTTGAACAAAATATTTTTTTTTCACCAAAAATTGTTTTCAATATTTTTTTTTAAGTATAATTTGGTGAAGGGTATATAAAATTCTGTATGGCCGATTATATCACTCTTACTTGTTATATTTAAATAAGTAAATGAATACAATAAAATAAATATTACTTCTATTGCAAGATTAAGAAATAACTCTATAACTGTTGGTAGGGATAATATTGAAGGATTTTTAAATATTATTTTAATTTATAAAACTGCTTTCTAAGCAATATGCTAAATAAACTGAGATGCTGCCAGTATTTGCATTATTTAATATAACTTCTTTCTTCAGTTTTTAAATTGCCATGTCTCCTGTTTTTACTTAAATATTGAAATATCTTATTGTTCAAGTATATATCGCTCATTTGCTGCAACAACGTCATAATTCAAAAAAGGTCGTTCCGAGAAAAACGGCTTTGAATGTTTTATGACATTTGACTATTTCTTAAATAAATTTTCAACAAATCATGAGATTTAAGAAATAAACCCTGATTTTCATAGTAGATGTTAATATCCTTCTAATCTGTATTTAACCCAAATTTTTTCTTGTCAAACATACGAGAAAACATGAATTTTGGTTTTGACGTTTACAACAAAAAAACACTCTCACGGAAAAAATTATTGACTTTTTTGAAAACTGATAAAACTATATGAAAGACTATAGAACGGCGCATATTTCGTATTACTCAGTTCAAAACACACGGATTTTGAATTATGTCGTTGTTGCAGCAAATGAGCGATATATTTATATAAAATACCATATTTCTTGGCATGCAATGTACTTTAATTGGATATGTTGTCATGTGTCATTGTCAGCAGTTTTCTTTCATGTTGCTGTATTGTATTTTTAAGTATGTTTCAAATAATTGTCTGCTCAACTTTCTTTTCTTGTTCTGCGAAAAAAGAAATCTAAAAACTGAATTCTTTAAAAATTGTTTACACAGCACAGTAGGATCATATAAATACTCACTCATTGTCGGTTCTTCTGAGAAGAAATTTGCTTTATAAAGATGACTTGTACATAATATGTCCCTTTAATATTTGCAAATATTAGAAATAGAATTAACTCATTTTTCATATTTTTCAGTGAATATTTTTATGTAAAATGGTGAAAGTGCGATTTTAGTAGTTATTACCTAACTCCATAGACAAAAATATACATAGGACGGAAGATCTAATTTCAAAGACCTAACTCATTGTCAAAAACCTAAGTGGTGAGAATTTATTAGTATAATTTAGAATGAAATGGTTGGGAAGTTTTGCCTCACCCACCTTAGAGTCCAAACCTTGCAGCGCCTGACTAATAATTGTTCCGATGGATGCAAAAAGCTTTTTCTGGTACACGCTTCACTTTAGAACAGAGTATTAGAAATATGATTTAAAAAAAAGATACAAATTTTAAAAAATCACGCATTTCAATAATCATCATAAATTAATTTTCAAGAATTTATTCTAAGTATCTGTCTACAAAAAAGAGATTAAGATTCACAAAATTAAAAAATGTCCATGTAAAGCTTTTGTTTTAGAAATAATAAAAAATCTTTTTGTATTTACTTCCAGTTTATGTTTACTGAAATCATTAAAATTATTTTCCATTTAATCTGCAATCTTTTTATTTCATACATGAATAATAAATGACTTCATTTAAGCAAAAGTATCATAAAATATTTCTTTCAGTTTTTTTGATTTCCTTCAAATTTTCTCAACACACAATTTTCAACTAGTCAAAATATCAATGACATCATTTGGGCTCCATACTTAAATAAACTTCAAATAGCCTTAACATTTTTTTAGCGAAATACGTAAAATTTTCTAACAAATATTTCCCTCTCTTAGTTATCAAACACATTCAAGCAATTCAAGACAAAAATCGCAATAATTGTGACTACAGTTTATGACTTTACTTATGGCTAATACTTTCACAACACAAATGCCCTTCGTAAAAGTAACTCAACAATGTCCAACCAATATTAAGCAACAACAATATCCTTAATGTATGTAAACAAACACACTTGAGCAAGAGAAAAAATGCTTATTGTTTGTTATTGTTGTTGATATTACCATCATAATAGGGGAAGCCCATAAAAGAGTATTACACCAATTACAAACTCTACCTCTCATACTCTTCTTTATATGTGCTCATAAAAATATATGTATAAGTATATGCTTATAAAGAAATTTACAATAACATTACAGCCTACTTCAACAAGAAGTAGAATGTAAAGTATTTCAAAATAACAAAGTATGTATGAATATGTAATACAAAAAAAGATTTCTACAACCAAATTTCTTAAGAGCTAAAAAATTTATTTACAATTTGTTTTATATTTATTACATTCTTTTTCTTTTTACAATTTAATACAAAAACTCAGTAGCAGATGAAGACAAACCTAAAAGACTGCTTCAGAAATCCATTGTCAATATTTATATAAATGATGGCAGACAATTTCTAACAAAGCATGTCCCTTAAACGACTGTTGTTAAACAGAAGGACAACATGAAAATGAATTTATACCAGAAGGGAAAAGTAAAAAAAAAATAATGTTTAGTGAACATATATGTACTGCGTTCGAAAAAATAATCTGTTAAAGGAGTTTACAGCATATTGTTAAAAAATTTACGAATTTCTAAATGAAAAAAATTTACGAATTTTAAAGAAATTCGTTTGAAAATTATACAATTCTGTTAATAAAGACGAAAACAAAATTGCTTTTATTTTTGTGACGAATTAAATGAGCTAAATGTTTTATAAAAACATGGGGTTAATTAAAAGCAAGGTTGGCTACCGATTCAAAACGGTAAAAGGCTTAGGGTAACGCTAATTTGGACTATTTCGGTAAAGATAATTTCGTCCTGAATTAAATTTTACAAAAATTAAAATAAGTTCACAAAGTTTTTACTCTATTATATTTCAAATTCTTTAGCTTTCAATAAACTAAATTATTAAAATTTAAAATATTACCCAGTAAGCAATATTTAGTGAAATTAAAGTTGCAAGCAAGTGTAATTAAAGCCTTGAATTATAGTCAAGCCATTGAACTACAGTTGTTTTACACTTTATTTCAATAGCGTTCTCCGGTAAAAAGGAAACATAAGAGTAAGATATTGAAAGGAAAAACGCCGATATAGGCAAACATAATTTTGAGACGTAGAATCTAAAGGTATACTTGATATTGCATTTTAAGGTTTGTATTGTATGTTGCTATTTTCTCTAATATTTTAAATAAGAACACTTTTAAGATCACATTGGAAACAAATGACACTGAAATAACAGGCAGTATATGTCAAAGTTAATTACTTTTAAATTATTGATATTTTTAGTTTTGATTGCAAATTTAGTACGACAACTAATTTAGCGGAAAATCATTCTCATAAAATTACTCTCATATATTCATAATCTGCATACAAGTCCAAAACTTTTTGAATCTCCCAATTCCTAACCCTCTAACTAGCAAGACCGTAAAAATTATCCGATGAAGCCAATTATTTTTGTTTAAGTAGATTTAGTCAATAAAACTGTAAGTTTTAATTTTCAGGCGAAAAAAACATTCTGAACGAACACCAGAAAAATAAATGTGAAGACCTCCTGTAGACGGTCTTGCCGGTTTGCATGCAATATAACACCACAGGTAAATTTTATATATAAACAAATTTTATTGAGAGAAGGGAACACACAACGTTAAAATACACATTATTTTTGATGTTGGTAGTCCCAGAAACAATTTTTTATCGAATTGGCTGCATAAAGGATGGTCGCATTAGTCACATTGGGTGTCACATTTCTTACAGTGTTTGCTCCTTTTTTTTGCTTTTCTCTTCACCCAAACAAGAAAATTATCGTCAGCATCGAACTGAACACCAGCAACTTGATGAGCAGCTCTTCTCCCAGCACCCGATATGCCAGGCTGTAGTGATAAAGGCTCTACGAGATCCGGAGCAGATGGTCGTCTTAAAGACCGTACATTTTTGAAGAAAACAAGTCCTTAAGCTATTTCCTCATGCAAATATGGATGCTGTAAAAGCACTTCTTTAATTGGAAAAATTTTTGGAAGCATTGGCCTCATTGGCGTGCAGACGTTTGTATAAAATGAATTCATTTGTAGAGACCATGTCCACAAAATGATAGAACAACCTAATCATAATATTGCGAGTCTTAGCTCAAATATGGTATCGATCCTGGAGACCATCCATGAGCTCTACTCCAACCATGCGATCATTGTATTCTCGAATAATTTGAGGGCAGTTAATTTCGATGAATTTCTTCAGCTTTCTATCATAATGAGAAAACTTTGATTGTTGTTCACCAGGATTGGTATTTCTGAAGCGTTCAATACTTACGTGTGTCTATGACGGGCGAACATATTTATTATCCTACCATAAAACAGTATTCACATCGACTCCATGGATTGAGGTCATGTATTCTACACAAAATCATATCTGCTCTTTGTTTATTTTGTAGCTTACACAAAAGCAAATGCTCAACAAGAAATATGACCCAACATATTAGGGCACAATGAGAGCCCAAACCATAAATTTCTCTGCCTCGTAAATACAGGATGTGATGCAGGAAATCAGGAATCTCCAAACATTTAGGGAATCAAATAATAGAACCATAAGCAAACAATATTGTTTTATGAACAAAAGGTGAAAACAACAATGTATGAGCAGACGGCATTTTTGTATACACAAACCGGCAAAACCGTCTTAAGAAGGCCTCCACTATTTCGTGTGAAAATTAAACTTTTTATTATTTTTTCACTTCAAAAAAATAATAATACTCAAATATAAAAGGTTATCTACTTACTGTAAAATTTTTAAGTCTATCATTTTATTATAAACTAGTGAACCCGGCGAACTTCGCCTCGCCCCAAATTTTAAGCCTTCAGAAAAATTTTAGAAAAAAACTCGATTTTCGATTTTTTCCAATTTTCCGACTTCTCCAGAGGGATTTTCCAAAATTTTCTTCCTCCTAAATAAGAACAACTGACAAAAAAAATACAGAAATCGGGCCAGCCGTTCTCATTTTATGAATTACTATACATTTTTTACACAATTTTTATATATATAGATGTTGTCTTTTAATAGTTTTGCGAAATAATATTCGATGCTAATCTGTTGACTTGTTGCACTTGATTGATCATAGCTGACAAACGACTTGTCAGAATATATTGAGAAGTATAACAAATGTAAAAAAGTGCTGTCTAAAGACAGTTTTCACTATTTTAAAGCGCTGGGTCCCAATAAATGAAGGCCGTCTTGAGGGGGTCTTACCGGTTAGAGGGTTAACTAAAAGGGCAACATTGCTCCTATCAACAGACATCTCTCAGTTGACTTCTTTCTAAATTTAAACATGCCATGTCACTTAGTTTTTGTTTGACAGCCATTGATAATAGAGTACAGCGTACTTTGAAGAGAAAATTATTTCTTGCGAAAACAAAAACCATGATTCAAACCAGGCTAAGCTTCATATATAATATGGGAACTCCCCACCATCAATTTCAGTGTTGGTTTACTGAATTTCATTGTGGACGTACAGGCACGGAAGTTGCCTTACGTTTTGGACACCCAGTTGAGGTCTCTACACCCGAAAGAACTGAAAAAAATCACATTATAGTGATGGCCGATCTGACATTAAAAGTGCGAGATGCTTTTAGAATCCCATAAGCATATCACATGGCGCAGTGGTTTTTATTTTGAATGAGCACTTGTATGAGAAAACTTTCCGCAAGATGGGCGACGCGTTTGCTCGCAATCGACCACAAACAAAATCATGTTACAACTTTGCAGGAGTGTCTCTCCTTGTTAAACCGCAATATGGACCAGTTTTTTCATAGTTTCCTAACCGTGAACAAAACATTTATCTACCACATCACACCAGAGATCAAACGGCAGTCAACTTATTCGGTCGATTTAATGAGGATTACAAAAAAAAACACATTTGGCAATGAATTTGGCAAAAACTCATAAATTAAGACAGGAATTACCCTATTCTCCGGGTTTAGCACCGGGTGACTATAACTTATTTACAAACCGGAAGAAATGGATCGGTGGATGGAGATTTGACTCCAATGATGAAGTCGTCTCACAAAAAAATACAATTCTGATGACCTCGACAAATCCTAATTTCTGGAAGGAATAAATGAAATTGGAGAAACGTTTAACAAAGTGTGTAGAGCTGAAAGGAGACTATGTTGAAAAACAAAATTAATTTTATATAAAAACCTGTCTCTCATTCAAAAAGTCACGGACTCGTATCCTAAAGAAGTAATTGTGGAAAAACCAAAAAAAAAAAATATTTTTATCAAACACTTGCACAAATAAACTTCTGTCAAAGACCTAACTGAGTTGTCAAAAACCTAAGTGGTGAGAATGTTTTAGTAAAAAAGACTATGTGAAAACAAAAACAACACTCGTATGAGTAATTCTTTTGTTTGAGGTTTTGTCTATGTACATTGCTTAAAACAGCAATAAAAATACAATCAGCCCAATTATGAAAAAAATTCCCCGGTAGTTTTTTCCCTTTTCTTATTTTTAACATTGAACTTTAATAGGAAGAAAACTCAAGGTAATTTTTTCATAATTGGGATGAATATCTCCAGATTTTAGGTTGATCTTCTAAAACGGAGTTAGTATTGAATTATATGACCCAGATATAATTTTGAGTGTCTAGCGGTTTTGCTTTATGATTTCAAAACCTGAATTTTTTCTTGCAGTGTATACACAATTGTATTAATCATTAACTTCATCCAACTGACCTAAATTTTGTAGCCACTTGAGTGGTATTTTGGGAAATAACTATGTAAAAATATAAATATTTATTTATAAATATCTATGGAGATGGGATACAACATTGAAATTAATGTATGAGTACTTAAAGGTATCGACATATAATCAGATGTAATCATACATAAGTGTTTGCACATACATATGCGTATGAATACTACCAAATATTCTTTAATAATATTTATTCCCTCTTACAAAACGCCAATAAAATTTTATGAGTTCTGGTTTCCCTGGGGATTCTAAGGTTTTAATAAAAAAAATCTTTAAATGTTGTTTATGGAATTTCTGTTTGTTCATCGTTTGATATGAATTTATGTTATTTTATAGGTTTTATTTCACTTTTTCTTATGCCTACTTGAAAAGGTTGAAAAATTACTTCCTATTATTCAATTTGTTCTTTTATACTTGTAATGAAAACAAACTTTTAAAGTGATTTACAAAAAAGGTAAATTCAGTTCTATGTAATAAAACCAATCATTTGTAATGGTTTAGCAAAAAGGGAGTATGAAGAGTAAGCGATGGAGGTGTAAAACCACACGCAATTTGGGTTTAGTAGTCAAGTGGATTAATTGAGAAATTAATTAGTGTTGGGATAAATTGGTTTTTCATGTTCTCAATGAGGGCGTATAATTTATATTGTTGAGTGACATAATAAATATCAATCATACGTACATACTTAATAATATCTTCAATACCTGGAAACATAAAACACAGCTTTTACATTCTACTTTTTGTTAACAAACAAGATTTTTCTCTTACAAAAGTCTAATTGATTATAAATATTAAAAATGTTCTAAAAGTATTAGAAGTTTCTGTGAACTTAAACAAATGCTTACATATTTACCTACAAATTCATATACATCAGGTTTATATTTGTGAATTGTAACAACATATATGAATACAAGTAACTTTTTGAATTAGTAATAAAAGAACTGAAGTCCATAAATTTCCTTCCATTTTAATATTTACTATTTGATCACATATATAGATAGACACTTATACATTTTATAAATTTAAGTAGATAAACTTATTCCAATAAATCTTAAACGAGTTTCTATTTATTTCTATTTTCAGATTCAATCATGCAATTTAAAATGGTAGACATACATATATACAACTGATTTCATTATTTTATTTCGGTGTCATTGGAATAATAAAAAGAACTAATAATATTTAAAAATGCTATGTTGGTGGTATAACTGTGAGACAACAAGGATAAAGTGCAGCTACTCCGAAACATTTGTTAAAATGCCAGGATTTACTGGTATCGTGTATGTTTTGACAACATTCATATTGAATTTTTTTTAGCACATAATAAAGAAAAAACATGAACATTTAAATAATTAAAATTGTATTTTTATTTAAAACATTGCGTTCAATTTATTTGGATTGAATTCATGTTTGGAGTTTTTGTTTGCACTATTTCTTTTTCAGATTGGGTATCAATTTTATACATAGCAGCACAGTTAAAAGTTGGTAAAGTATGAGTGGCAGATGGTAAAGGGTATTTTATTAAGCGATTCCTATATTTAAATATAAATAAAAGAAACTATGTGTAATATATAATAGACATTTTGTATTGGTTTGAAAGACCTAACGATGTCATTGTCGTTCAAATGCCCTCCGTGGCTTCGCTAGGTAGAACGCATCTCCATTTTCAAATTTTGCTTGACTCTGGAGCATAAATCAGATAGAATTTGAACGACAGCATGAGTTATGTTGGCTTTGAGGGACGCTGTGGTTTGTGAATTATTCGCATAAACTTGCGACTTAAGAAAACCCCACAAGAAAAAGTCTAACGGGGTGATATGACCATTATATGACCGTGATGTGACCATTGCAGTGTTCCAAGATTCAAGGTACAGGCCGTCCCTAGTGTGTAAAATATTAGGATGATAGGATAACGTTAAATGGTGGTGCAACGATGCACAGTGGCGTCATTTGGGTTTTTTCGTTGCAAAAAACAAAACTTTTTAACCAAATGAGATAATCAAAAAATTTAAAAGGGATATGATAGATAATTGATCAGCCTATGAAATGAGTGTTTGAAAAAGGTACTACATCTTTTAGGTACCTATTTATGGGTTAGCAAAGTCGAAATTTGTGGAAAAATCAATTCTTTTCTAAGACTTTTATGATTTAAATTATTCCAGAAAAGTTAAAAAATTTTTTTTTTTATTTTTTTTTTGTAAAATATTGCCCACAATCCGCAAAAGAATTTTTTTTTTTTCTTAAATTTTATCTCTAGCTAAAAATGGGACAAGGACGGGCAGCTGGAAATTTTTGCATTAGGTATAAACCAATAATCAAAGAAATATGGCAAATATGAAAATTTATAGTTTTTTTTTCCATCAAACATGAGAAATATTTCAAAAATGGATTGTTGGTAAATATCGATTTACATGGACACACAGAAAGCAAACAGTACAATTTTTTCTTTTCTTAATAAATAGATCTTTCAATAGAATCAATAGAATGATGATTTATTACCTAGTTTTTGAGATAGTGTATCTGAAATCGGACCCAATTACCTAAAAATGGTCTGTTCTTTTGAATACTGAAAATCAGTCAAATTTGAAGGGCCATATCTTCTGAACCAAAAATCTGATTGTAATAATAGTAGCATATTGAAAATCATTGGACAATTTCCTGTAAAATAGGTTTATTCAATATATTATAGGAGCACATGAAATGTTTGATTTTTGCAAACCTCACTTGTTCTACAGGCGCAACTGTGCGATGCTGAAATTTTATGGTGAATTTACAAGGAGAAAAGTCAATGATGGTAATCATTTTGCTATATAATGTACAATAATAGAAATGTGTAAGTAATTATCGTTCTAATAAATATATAAAATACAAAAATTGGTTAAAAAACGTTAATCGATTTTACTTAAAATTCATAACAGTAAGGAAATTTGGCTCATTCGCCAAAACATTTCCTCTTTTTTTGGTCATACCGGTGAATAGGTTATCGGTGTTCTACGAAGACAAAAACGCATTTACAAGTAATTATTAATATATTTTAAGAAAAATTAGCTTTTGTTTTAAAATTTCTCAAAATATGTTAATTTTCTTCCTACAATTCTTGTTCTATTGACCGGAGATACGTTAAAGTCTGTGGAAGTTTTAATAACTTTTACATTTTTAAACCAATCTTTTTCTTTTATATCTCATTATATCGAAAATAACGAACACATTTCGATTATTTTACACTAAATTGCAAAAGTAACTATTTAGTGGTAAAATATTAAAAAAAAATCTAAAAAAAATAAATTTTTTCCCGTATAAATTCACCCACAAAATTTCAGCGTCATTGCGCCATCAGTTAACGTTATTCTATCATCCTAATATTTTAAACAACGTATTTCTGTAATACATAGAACAATTCTAGTGGGGGGTTAAAAATTGGTCAGAAATTGTAACTTTTTTTTTTTTGAGCACTCTAATGACCATGACCTCAAATGGCTTGTGAAGAATGCCCAATGTGGCATGAATTGTGTGGCTCGCAGCGCCGTCTAATATGATAATCATCAAATTATTGCACTCCCCGTTGACGGTGACTGCCTAGACAACCTCGTTCACAAAAAAGTATGGACAGATGACGTCGCTAGTCAAAAATCTACACAAATATGTATTTTTTCGGATTGCATTGAACGCTCTCAGAACTCATGTGGATTGTTATTGTCCCCAATTCGACAATTATCCAGGAATGGGACTCAACGCTAAAAAAAACGAGTGAAACGTAGCCCGAACAGAAAACTCAGAATACAATTTTATTCATCCAAGGTGATTTGAAAAAACTAACAGAATAAATAGCAGCCAAATCTACAGATGTAGCTTCAACATCATGGCCGATATTTACTGTTGTAAGGAACCTCTGGTTACTCCGGGTTTGATGCTGGGGTAATGATGACTCTAATCCAGCGTCATTTACATACAATTTAAAACACTTTTCTCTGTTCTTTTCACACTTTACTGTTTATTTTATTTTTTTAGCTTAGTTCTATTTATTGAGCCACAAATGCAAATTGAATGTTTCTTTATTGAGAACAATTTTCTGTTGCTCCCTGAATCATTGGGTTACACGAACCGGTGCCCTACGACTACTGCCCACTAGCTCCTGCTCTTATTATATTCTGGGATGTAATCCTAGAATCTACCCTTGTCCCTAATTTTTCCGAGTGTTACTGCAAACAAAAATGTCTACCACTCTTGCCCTGAGCCAGTGCCCTATTCTCCTCCCTACATGGATGTAAATCTATTTTGGGTAAGGTAGTATGTAATCCGCCTCGTTAGCTGATTATACACCAGCGCCCCGTTCTCACTATATAAGGACCGGTGTTACCAAATCCTATTTAGCACTGCTCTCTAACTCTTGCATAACACAAAAGAGATCGATTGCTCTGTTACACTAGCTAATATCTTGTTGTTTACTACAATTTTTGTAGCTTTGTAGCTACTGCAGTACAAAATGTTCGAACCGATAGCGGTTGTTGCTAAAATCATCATCAATTGTTTGATCCTCTTCAACTATTTATTTGTTGTTCGTTGGTGTATGGTACTGTGTTTGTGATGCTTGTGTGAGTTATATTGCTGGTTGATATTGTGTTTGTTGTATTTTTGGTTACTTCCTTCTTTGTCTTGTGTCCTCTTTAAAACGGCTGAATAACATCTCTCGTGATTCTTTCTCTTGCATATCCTCTTCACTCTTGACTCACCAACTGCTCCTGACTGTACGGATCGTTTAATTATTCGTATCAAATAAATAATGTTGTAAAGTAGAACTGTTTCAACTTTTGCATACCAGCCAAAAATACTTTTCAGTATATTTGGAATTCAATCAATAAACCTCAGGTTTTCAATTTAGCACAAAAAATGTAAACTTAAACGTTTTTATTATTTTCCCTCAATCTATATTACTATACATATATATAACAATATTTGTTTGCATACATTGAGAGAACTTTATACAAAAACTTGAATGTAACAAAAAAAGGATAAAAAGGATAAAATGGAAATAAAAGGTTTTTGAAACTAACTATTGTTTAAAAACAAGATTCATATTTACATAAACTATTGAACAAACGATTACTTTTCCTATTGTAATGTTGATACAATTTACATACAGACACAAATAAACAGTTGTATGTATAAGCATTAAAATTGTCACTGTAGTTTTCAAAACTTGTTCATAAAACACCTGGTCTTAAACTTACTTAAATATAAGCATACAAACCTTAACAAAAAGTAATTTATATAGGTATTTATGTTGTGGGCTGCTACAATATATAATTGGTGAATTCACAAGGTCTCTTATCATGTCATATTGTCATAATGTCCTAATATTTCACAATAGTTTTTATTGCTTTTCAAGCCAAAAAATTTAAAAAAAAATAATACTACTTTCTATGCTATGTTTATTGTGTTATCGTAAAGAACCAGCAGAGACCAACGCCGAATGTCTAAGAGTCGGTAATGCAGAGCCGTAGAGTCGTGATATATTAGGACATTATGACAATATGACTGATAAGAGACCTTGTGAATTGAGCAAATATGTATATGCCATGTGTCATTATAGCAACAAAATATGCAGACATACTTTGGCAGCCTGAAACTTATAAATAGAGCAACTGAAATAACAGTAAATGAGCAAACTACATTAAAAATTTCTAAGTAAAAACTGACTTTATATAATTCGAAATTTAAAATAGATCTTAGATTCTTGATCAACGAAAAAAGGTACTGAAAAGTTCTGATTATAAACCCTAACATCCTCACATATTTAACTAATATTCTGCTGATCAACCTCTGCTTATTATATTCCTGTACGTAGAAAAATTTGTATGAAAAACATTTGTATGGAAAAAATGAAATCATTGTTATTTCCAGACATTTTGTTACTTTTTCTTCATTAGATGCCACTATTTACATATGTAGATATTTTTGTTTTGTGTGTTTTAGTTTTCATATAATTCATTTAATTTGATTACATTTAATTGTTTCTATTCCTGGGCTATAAGGTCCTGCCCTACTTACTTTCCAAGAGCCATCCTGAAAGCTCCTCGGCCACATAATTTGATAAAAGGGGCATGCGTATAGATAACGTTTCAGGCATAGATATATGCTAACCTTCAGGCATAGATATATGCTAACCTCATTTCGGTTGTTTAGTATTTGGGAGCGTGATTGAGGAATTTGAGGATCACTGTGCTGTTGGAAAGCCAGACGGCACCTAGGGAATTATCTTCTCCTGATATATGGTCTTGTATGTCGTCATTTACTCTATTACATCGCTCGTCCAGCGCACTTTCATAGGACCGGAATCTTACCGTGTCACCGTTTCAGAAAATGCTATAGGGAGGATCCAGATATTCGAGATACAGGACTATACCTCTAAGGATGCAAGTTACCTTCAAATTTCTCTTACCTTTAGGTATCTCATGGCTACAGGTTGGGTCTAATAACTTCAACATTTTGGCATACATTACCATGTAAATGACACAATATCTGACGAGTGGTGTGGTCTTATCAAAATGGGGTCCTTTCGATTATACTTGATTGTTCGCGCACGGGGAACTGCCACGTAAACCAACCGACCATATTTCTGCAGGTATACATTAGGATTACCCTATATTAGGGTAGTGTAGTGTGTAGTGGCTCGGAAGGACTTTAATGTTATACACAACTAAACCAAGCCGTGTATTGTCTTATGTTAGGGTAGTGCTGAGTGAAATACATCGGAGGAGCTCTGATGTTTGATCTTTTTTTGTGCTGAAGTTATTGACAGTTTCACCAGTATCCCTAACGGTTCATAGAGTATCCCTAAGAATAATCTACATATGAACTTACTTATAAGAAACTAAACGTATTTATTAATGTAAATAGTACCAGTTTCGTAGAAAATTATTGATGCCAGAGCAAGGGTTAAGCCCGAAAGGACTTGAAATTGTAAAAAATTACATAAAAAACAAAATTTTAATAAAAAAAAATAATTGTATTCCAAAGATTAACACTTGAAAATTATTTCGGGCATATGGCCCACGCGGCTTTTATTGACGAAGTGCATCCTGTAAGCCCAATCTTTGAAGAAATTAGGACCAATGATGCTACCAGCGTGTAACCAATACCAAACGTTGCATTTTTCTGGATGGAGTCTGTAGAGTCTTTTGTGGATTGGTCTCACTCCATATGCGGAAATTTTGTTAAACCCAAAATGAGCCTCATCGAGAAAACAATTTTGCGACAAAACAGTCATCTATAAATTGCGCGTATCGAAGGCTGACTTTCAAAGAAAATTTGGATAATTATTGAAATTTTAAAACTGTGCGTTATTATATATTCGGGCTAGGCCGACTATACTTTTTTATTTGTTTCACGGTGGATGTTGAATGAAACATGCTGCCATATTTATACTTATCAGCTGAAATTTTGCTTTGTTGTGATAAAACGTATGTGAACCACAGATTTTTTCGATTGAATAAAAATACAGCAGACGCTTTTGTAAGTAAATAAAAATCTGGCCTATTCATGGTTATACAAATCTAAAATAATCATACGTATTCCTACACATGGAAATAGTCCCAGCATACTTTTATAGCTTCATGTGGATTTTTCTTAACTCTCTCGTTTTTTTTTTTTTTATTTTTGTTTGTTTTGCAGCGGAAAATACAATTTATGTTGAGTATAGCTATTGCCTTTTGCAGTTATGACATATTTTTTCCTTCCACTTATATTTGTTTCTTTTATTTCCCTTCCGTACCGTTTATGCCAATTTAATGTCCTGGTTTTATTGCAGCCGTTTTTATTTTGCTCCTGTTGTGTTATTTTGCATTTGTCATGGGCTTTTTATGCGTTTATTTTCCTTTGATTTATTCCACATGGGTTTTATTTCAGCTTTAATTTTTCTAGGGTTTTTGTAGAGCTATGGTACAAGTGGAGGTATGTTTAGTTTGTAAATATAGTTTGAAAAAGGAAGATTTCTATTGAAATTGTTAAGGACCGATGTAAAAAACTATTCAATCATTATAAAATTTAATTAAATATATAAATTTTTAACACCAAGTCTTACCCAAGTAGCCAAGTCTTTGTATTCTCACGAAATCTTAGATCAATGTTTAGAAAAATATTACTCGTACCTATTGCTGTTTACATATGTAGTTAACAGAAAATCTATTATATTTTTAAAGTGATTACATTTGAGATATTTTTTCCCGGAATATTTTTCATTATTTTCATAAATGTAATATTTGTGTCTGTATTTAAAAATGATTTTAAAATTCAACCATTAATCAATTCATGACTGGACATGCAAAATAAATAAAATATCAACAAAATTGAACATATTAGTTTAAATGATTTGTATTGAACTCGGATGAGCATCAAAAAAACTGAAAACTACTATATCGGCACACCAAGCACACCTACTGTCAATAATATCACCATCACACATTAAAAATACATCCAGGTTTTAAATGGTTGGTTGGATGTACTATGAAAATAAAGAAATTGCGTTTATAAAAACAGTAAAAGGGTACAAAAAATCGTATTATTTAAATATTTAATTGCATTGCTGAATGTTTTTCTTTGCTTATAAAAATATAAAAAAAAAATTTTACACAATTGGTTAATTGACAAGGGCTCTTATCATGTCATGTTGTCATAATGTCCTAATATTTCACAACGGTTTTATTGCTTTTCAAGCAAAAAATATCCTAAACTAATACTACTTTCTATGCTATGTTTATTGTGTTATCATAACGAACCAGCAGAAACCAATGCCTAAGAGTCGGTTAATCCGAGCCACCGAGTCATGATATATTAGGATATTATGACAATATGACTGATAAGAGACCTTGTGAATTGACCATATGTTGCAATAATCAAAAACATAAAAAGAAATCTGACGTCATTGACTGTTTTCCAAAAAATTAAAGGTCTTTCATTAAGCGCTTCCTATCTTTTAATTTAAATTAAGGTAGTTTATGTGATATATCATCGAAATTTTTGATTTTTTAAAGGCCACTGATGCCATTATATTGGATATATAACTTAAAAATGTGTAATTTTTTAAAATGTTTGTACAATATAAATTAGTCCAAAGTATTAGCCATTGTTAGGTATGACCTTTTTCCCATCCTTCCAACAACACATGGATTCCGCGCCAAAAGAACTGCTCATCTTTTGAGGGCAAGCACAAATCAAACCAATTTCTGATACTCTGTTTTGAAGTGAAGCGTATTCCAGAGGAAACGTTCTACATGGATCGAAACAGACGGAGTAAGGTCGGCACTACACAGAGAAACCGAATTTGCTACCAATCGAATGATTCGGTTGCACACATAGAATATTTCAGTTCTGTTAATAGAAAGTCAGTTGAAGCAACCAAACTTTTGTTACCCCTTCTAAAATTTTGAAGTCACAACTGAAAAATTCCGTCACTAAGGTAGAATTATTCAATTGACAACAAATTCGGATGCTATCCCAAATCTGTTTTCTCTGAGTATAAGGCGAGTACGAAAAAACTTCCCAACCACTTCTTTTTAAATAATTTTTAAGTGCAACATGTGGCCGAGCGTTCTCATGGCGGAATATTCATGTATTCATATTCAATTCTTAATGTCTGGGAGCTTATTCTGAGCATGTTTCGGTCAATCCTTGCTGCAAACGAATTACGCTCGACACAGGTTCCCTTTGATGGTCTGACCAGATTTCTGCAGCTTATAATAAACAGGACCAAATACAGAGCATTACCTTAGCGGCATCAATATTTGGCTTTGGTATCGATTCGTCTGGTAGGCCGGGCTTCACATACGATCTCTTACGCATAGAATTATAGCAGTAGAACAATTTTAGTAACGATTTGGTGGAAAATTATTTTCTTTTATATCATTTATTAATTTTAATTTCGGACATGCTAAATCGTCTTTAAAGACTCTAGACATCAATTCGTATGATACCCATTTTCTCAGCTTTTTGATGAATCCTGTTGCTCACAAACGTTTCAAAGTTGCTGCTTAAGTAGGTCCCTGTGATTTTGCAAGCTTATGTTGAGTTTTTCAACAATCTTCATGGAGTAATACCTCCAATTCTTGGTCTTCAAACTTATTTGACTGGTCTAGGCGATCTCTGTTTTCCGCATCACCATCTATCGCACATTGAAACTACATACACTAAAAGCTTCGGTGAGCAAAAGGTGTGCTTCAGCGCTACTTTTTTTTTAAATTGAAGAAGTAAAGCAGAACTTCCCGCATATGACGCTTTCTTGGTACTAAATACGACATTTTCGTAGCGAAAAGAAACTGTTTTGTTTACACTATAATGTTCAGTAACTAAGTGAGAATAACTGACAGATCTAACGCAAAAAGCCCCACAAGAAAAAGTCCAACAGGGTAAAACCGCACGATCTCGGTGGCTAGTTTACATCATAAGTCGCTCGTACGTCTTTGGTGTCCATATAATCGAATTCCGACCAAAATAAGTTGCTAATCAACGAGCTATAGCGCTGGTCGTTGACAGTGATGGCCTGGTCATCACAGTTACTTTTTCGGTATGAATTTGTATAGTCCCAAATTCGAAAATTTTGTTTGTTGATGTACACATTCATCCATAAATGGACCTCATAGCCAGTGTTGCCAGTTAAAGCCTTTTTGAGTCTAAATTTAGCCTTTTTATTTGAGTCTAAATTTAGCCTTTTTATTTCGATACGTTTTTTAAGAATGAAAAGTATTGAAATTTCTTTGTCCATGATTTAACTTATACTTTCGTTTTACTGTAAATTGTAATTGTAACTATTAATTACCATTTTTCCATCTACTCCATTGTGCCTTATTTCTATTTTTGTCATAACTACTTTCACTTAGATGAAAGAAAAATATTTCGCTTTTAATTTAAAATCTAATTAAAATGCCTTTCACTTTTATAACCTATCGCTTTTAAAAAGGAATCGTTTGCAATTTTCATAGACTGCTTAATCAGGCATGTCCTTAATTATCCTGCAAACACGTTTTTGCTTTGGTAAATGCTGCACAGAAAATGCTGTTACCTTTAAGCGATGTGCAACATTCTCTTTAGTTACAGTTTTATGCTCTCACACAAACACACCAGCACTCACGGATACAACTTTTTTATTTTTTTTTACATTTTTTCTTCCGTTGCTCTCAGTTTACATTCTGCACTTGTCCTAATTGTTGCTCTTTGTTATTGAAGTGTTCATTCAAAACGAAACTTAAACATTGTTAAAGATTAACCAAGAATATATTTAAAGTAAAAATACAGACACTGTCAATAGTTTAATAAATTGTAAATTAATTTTCTGGAAAAAACTAAAGTCAGACTCTTTCTCCACTTAAATGTTATCAAAAAGTGTTTAAGTTTAAATAAGTAGACAAAGAAAGAGAAACATTATAATTTACATAATGTTTCTTAAATAAATAGGCATGATAACAAAATCAAGTAATTTTAACAAAACAGTTGCTTGTCTTTTTTATAGCGACTACTTTTTTAACTTTTGATTAATTTTTTTCAAGCTGTTTTGTTTATTGTATAAAACCATTGAGTTTTTTATATATTTTTCATTCTTTGGCTTTTTTTACATCCATGTAGCTAACGAATGTTGATAATTTGTTAAGGTTTTTTTTGCCAAATTTTTTGCTGAAACACAAACTTAACTGTGATTATAGTAACACCCTCGTTATGCCATACTAGCAGCAATACTTGTAACTGCCTGTGGTATGTAACAGATGTGTTACTTATTGTCTGATTGCAGACTTAATTAATTGCCAGCTAAAAACTTAAAGAGAACACGAAACACCCAAGTAGAATCACACAATAAAACGGAATAGAAATATACCGTCTCACAAAAATACTGTCCAGAGAATACAGGCAAAATTAGGAAAAAAAAAAAGGATGAAAGCGTAGTAACAACAGCAAAAATCAAGTAAAAAGTTATGTTGGTCAAGCCCGACTATATAATACCCTACACAAATATAATACTCTAAAAAATTTCAATAATTTATTTTCGTGAATGATTTTCGGAAGAGTGCCTTAGATTTTTTTCTCTGGGGATATGTAAAGTCCCAGGTCTATGCAGATAAACTCGAAACATTCCAGCGCTTTAAGCAACAAAACAATTGCTGCAAAACTGAGAAAGAGACCCAAAAACAACAAAAATTTTATTTAATTAAGCACTGTCAAAGAATAAATTTCAATAACGTTTTTTTATTAGATTTCCTTTGAACTTAAAATCATTCCATTTACATAAGAGGCTTACACTTTGGTCTCTTCAAAGAAAACGCCCTTTTAATGTAAAACACCCACCAATAGGAAAAGCAAATAGAAATATGCAACAAGCTTAGGATAACCCAATTTTTTTTAAGTAATACTTAGATAAAATAAAAAAGCTAAAATATCTACACACTTTTCCCAGGAAAATTTATTACAATTAAGCTGTCTGTATTCTTAACTAAAAAAATCCTTTTGTCATTTTAATAATATTTTAGGGGATCCCCTAAATACGTGAAAAACAAATGCAGTATCATTATTCATGTCACAGTAAAAACAAAAACCTTAAAGAAAAAATTGCAACGACTATGACAACATCTAGGACTTGCACAGACAATAAAGGAAAATAAAGGAAGAAAATACAAAAAAAAAAAAAATACCATCAAAGGTGAAAATGTTGGCGTAAATATCTTCAGCAACAAAACATGATATTTGGTAATATAAATAAGTTTTATTGCAGCTTCATGGAGAATGCATGGGTTTGTAGGTGGTGTGTATTATAGCTATCACAACGTGGGTAGTCTTACAATGGTTAGGTTAGGATAGGTTGCATGGGCAGCCACTCGTCAAGCAGCTCACTTGGGTTCATTCAAACTGATCCCATTCTGATACCCAAGAAGTAAACAGCAGGATATTTATACTACGTCTGTTGTTTTCAAGATGAGCCAACCAGATTCTATTATAATGGAACGAATGCGACTCAGACTCAGATAAACACGACAGAAAGGGGGTTTCAAGAATACGCTCCCACAAGTTTGTCAGAGCCGGGCATTGGCAGAATAGCTCCTTGGTTTCGACAGCTTCTACAGTAATCGTTAAATCGTAAGACCATTCTTCTGTCGTGTGTTCCAATTATGCAGTGTCCTGTAATTAAAGAAACAATTAGCTTTATTTGCTCACGCCAGAATTCTATAAGCAGATTCGTCGTCCATAACACCTGATAACACAGCTGGATTTAGTAGTCCACCTTTTCTGTATAGTCTTATATAGTCCCATCATAGATTTTTCAAGGGAAATACCAGAAAAGGGATCAATCGCCTACTCAGCCATCATCCCACCCCTTTTGGCCTATTCGTCTGCTATACAATTACCCTGATTTCCATCGTGTCCAGGAATTTATATAGGCGTTATCCTAGAATGTCTCGCTATCTCATTTAAGGATACCCGGCATTCCTCGATTAACCTTGTTGTCGTGAAGACACCCGCTGTTCCGTTAACGGCAGCATTGCTATCAGTAAATATGTATGTATCTCAAAATATTCGAATAGCTCAACCGGTTAGATCCAAGTTTTTCATACTGGAGAGCAGTGCTGAAGTTAGGTAGCCTGTAGGAATTTTTCCCATAGTTCTCGCTAAAGAAACCTATAAATGTTAAGACTTTGTTCATACATGTATTACTGTTGAGGTTGTTTATGTCATTCGAGCATGGTCACAATAAGCTCAATATTTCATATAATAAACATTTTGCTCTCTTGTTTGTAAAGCAGCCATCTATTTGTTATCGTAGTTTACAAATTCAGTGAGACCAAATTAATTTTTTTACATAAAAATTTTAAATTTTTATTTATTCAATTCTAAATATGGATATTTGCACAACATTTTTGTTAAGTTCTAAACGTATCAAATATCAAACTGTTTCATAGGTCGTTATAACTAATGATTTTTAAAACTGTGTTCGGCTGTATCCCCATTAAATTACACAAAAATACATACCAACGAATTTTCACTGTAATTAATTTCGATGTCATTTATTTACTTATAAACAAATACTGTTTAAACTATCTTTGGATTTAATAAAATTCATTACTTTTCCTTTTTAACCCAGTTGTGTGCTAGTTTTCTTTGCTTTCAGTCTTCACCATCAACAGATAACGCTGACAATGTTTTACTGTTGAAAAACGAAATTAATTATTGCAGATATTTAATCATCTGAAGGAGTCAAATGGCAATTGACTTCAATTAATTTTCACCCTTTTTTGTTATCTAAGACAATCAAAAAAATCAGGAAATAAATATAAAACAATTTAAGTAAATACATTTGTAGTTATTTATATTCCTTTTTTCTTTACATGTATATCTTTATTTCAAGAAAACTTTTATTTATTTTGAATTTGGCTTTGACTTTCTGTAGCCAAGCAGCTTAAATTCAAATTGACTTCGCTGTCTGATCTGTTGTAGTTTTGTATTCAAGTTTTTGCATTTTCTTTGGATTTTCCTTTTTTGGTATTTGAAATGTATATTGTCTCCTTAGGACACTTTCGACATTATTTATGTTGCAATTTTTGTCTATATATTCAGTAAATGCATACAGATATATATAATTATTTATTACTGTTCGTATATTACTAAATTTCTGAACAGATTTGTCTTAGTTTCAGCTTAGGGAAGACATGAAATTTGGTAAGTTAGTCTTCATTTTTTTCCACAAGTAATATGTTTGCGATTCGTGCATTAAGTTTATATAACGACTCAGCAATTGCTTAATTTCCTTCGTCTATATTTAACGTCAAAATAATTTTAAGGATTCTATGTTCGATCGCTCATTTGCCATCATAGTGGTACGTAGGAGAAATGATTCATCATGGAATACTATCTTCCTTGTATATTCGTTCGTTATTGAACCGAACACAAGATCGATCGAATAAGAATTTATTCTTCTTTCTTTTCCAATTATAAAATGCACAATGATAATTTTTCCTAAGTAATTACTATTACTATATATGGGTGAATATATGCAAAGGAAAAACTTTAAGTTATTTGTTTGTACTTCTTTAGTTTCCTAGCACAACTTCACTTTGTTAGAGGAAGTCATTTATTTATGTCATCATCACTACCGTCATCATTCTCAGTTTTTTTATTTTTGTTTGCAAACCAACGCCTTTTTCATGAACTAATTAACAAAAATTTTAAGTATGGCAATTACCAACAGGAGCAGAAACTCCTTTATGTAATTGATAGAAAAGTTTTTTTCTAAGGTTTTTAAAAATAAAATTGGGAGAATTTTCTAACAGAAAGTTTTTAAAATATTTATTTGGGAGAATTTTAATAATGCAACCAAATATTTCTTTTGCTTTTCCGAAATGTTCGTAACTTTTTTATCATCACCACATAATTTTGTTTTATTTTAAGAAAAGTGTAATTTGCAGTAAAATACATTATTATTTAATTAATTGGAAATTGGTATACAAAATTTCATATTTCCTACATAAATGTTACAAATAAATGTTTTACTTTATTTTACAACTCTTTTATTAGCATTAAATTTGTATGTCTTAATTTATTTGAAAGACAAACCACATGAAAAATACAAATTAATTTATTTCCTCGTGACATTTAGATATAAGTTTAAATGTGACTTGCCTGGGTTCAACATAATTTTAGACGCTTCATATTTATAACCTACACCACCATAGTGCGGAAGGACTATTGTGTTTGTGCTGATGTTTTTAATGCCCATTGACTCAGAATCCCTTTCTGAGTCGATTAAATGATGTCCGTCCATCTGTCTGTACAGCTGGCTGCTCATGTAGACCTTGTGCTCAACGTAAAGGTAGTACTTTTGCAGATATTTCGATAAAATTTAGCACATAATTAAATTGAAACTGGTAAATGTCCATCTCAAGTAGCACTTTATCGGTCATAAATGCTTGATTTATATAGATATCCACATAAATGTTTCCACAATTAAGTCTTATATATAGTACAAATAAATCACACCTAAAACTTTATTGAGGATGGATTGGCCATAGCTCTCTTATAAGGGCCACTTCAGAAAATATTGGGTGTATGACTTAAAAATGGGAGAGTTTTTTAAATTTATAGCTTTTATTTTGAACCATTTGTACAATATAAATTTATTCAAAGTACTGGCCATTGCTAGCTACCAATTTTTCCCAACTATATGGCAACATATGAATTCCGAGCCAACAGACCTGCTCATCGTATCCCAGAGAGAGCGTTCTGCATCGATCGAAAGAAATAGTAGTCTGATGGGGCGAGGTCTGGTCCAGGTGAGGCAAGGCTTCCTAGCCACTTCAATCTAAATACTTTTTAACAGGTACTACAACATGTGGTGGAGCGTTGTCATCATGGAATACTATAGTTTCATGTCTGGCCGCATATTCTGCACGTTTTTCGGTCAATATTTGCCTTAAATGAATCAATTGCATTCTGTACAGGTTCCCTGTGATGGTCTGGTCAGATTTTAGCAGCTCATAATAGATAGGACCCTTTTGCTCCCACCAAATACATATAATTACCTTAGCGCCATAGATATTTAGTTTTTGGTGTCGATTCGGCTGGTTGGCCGGACAACACCTATGATCTCTTTCGCTTCAGGTTATTGTAATGGATCCATTTTTCATAGCAAGTAATGATTCGGTGCAAAAATGATTTTCTTTTATAGCTTTCAAGCATCATTTCGGACATGCAACATCGTTTTTCATGGTCTCTCAGCTTCAATTCGTATGGTACCAAATTTGTCTACTTTTGGTTGGATGCTGCCTACAATTCTTGGTCTTCAAACCTTTTTGGTTAGCTTGGACGATCTTTGTCTTCCGTGCAAAATCAACGCTTTTTTGTGCAATCTCTTCGAAAACATCAATATTGGAATTTAGGCTACCGGCAGTAATATTTAGTGCTCAGAAGCGGAGAGTTTTTATCGGATACTAAGTTAGAAAATATACTCGAAAGTATGGACTCAGATTGAAAAATTAACATACATATGTATACGTTAATAAAAATGAAACCACTAAACTTACAGTTTTGAATCTTTTTTTGTTTGATTGAAATTATTGTTCCAATTTACAAAAAAAAAAAATGTTTATAGTTCTAATCACTAATGATGAAATTTTGAACCTTTTTCGAAAACCCTTCCATTATGGTTTTTATACTGCTTTATGTCACCTTGTTCGAACGGTTGTCCATCTCCGTTTAAAATCTACCACACTTTTGGACACCTTTTTGTGCTCCTCAACTCTTTTTTAACAAGAGCCCAATATCTTTCCACTGGAATTAGCTCCAGGCAGTTTGGAGAAATTGTCTCTCTTGGAACTAATACCACATTATTGTCCTTATACCACTCAAGACCTTTCTTACCATAGTGGCGGATGTCAAATCAGGCCAAAAATAAGTGGACACATTAAGAAGTCTCGTGAATGGAAACATTATTTTTTGTAAACATTCCTTGATGTAAATTTCGCTATTTATAGAGCCCTTTGTAACACATGTTTGGCTTTTTTGCCGCAACTGCATATTGCTTGCCATACCAAAAACTTTTTGGGAAATTTTGTCTGCTATTGGATCCTAAGCTTTTCTTCAACATTCCCTCGAGCATCTGCAACATAAAAAATTTAACCAGAAGCTGCGAAAAATTTTCCATACGTACAGCAGATATATTTTTTGTATAAAATTTGACTTCAATTTCCAAGCTCTGTCTTTGGCCTCTAAATTTTTAGCAGAGTTCCTTTCAGGAAACCTGCATTGACTTCAACTTTTCGTACCAAATAGTCCGAGTACTGACCTAAACAGGCAGCTTTCCTATCGGAGGTGTTGGGAACTCTTTTGAAAATGCTTTCTATTTTTTGGCTTTAGAAACATCATGTGGACAATTCCTTCTACCTGAACCAGGTTTTATATCAATGGACAAGTTCTCCCGGTACTGGTTAATAACATTGGAAACAGTTTGATAGCAGACCTTTGATTGTTTGGCCAACTTTTTGACCAAGTTGGGTTTTGATAAAAATATTTAATAATTTTAGTACGCTGTCTTTTCTGGTCACACATTTTAATCAGATTAACAACAAATGAACATAATTGACGTTAAACATAATAAGTGACAGGCTTTTCGAAGGCAACTTGATAAAAAAAAATCAAATAATACTTGGGTTTAAAGTTTTAATGAAACACGTGTGTTAAGAATTTTACAATCTCAGGCCTTTTAGAAAATGATGAAAAATGTGAAGTTTACAGTTTTGATACCTCTGTAAAGGATCCTACATAAGTATACACAACACAGAAAAAATTCTTGAAACTGTAGCACTATTGTGTGATATGGCTAGAGAGAAAAAAAGTCGCGTCGGCCATATGAGTCCTTCTTAATTGTTTAACTTGTGCAAATTCTCTTTGTAAAATATTGTAAATCACACGACCATCAATATGACCAAAAAGACTTTTATAATATTATAAAATTATATTTCAAATCGCTGCAATAACATCATATATCAAAATACAGTTGCACACATATGTTTAAATATGAACTAAAGTGTGTGCTTAGTATATGTATTCGAGGGAGTTTCTGTGTAACTGTATTCGGCAAAAAAATGTTTTCCTTTTAACCAAATTACACACAATTTTGTTTATGGTTAAAAACATTCCAACACTTACAAATTAGGTTATTTTCTAGGAATTTATATTTTTTTGTCTACAGTAAAACTGAAAGACCCTAACAGCAGCCAGAGCTACATATAACGAACATTTGTGTACAAATACACATGTCAGTAATTCAAGCATTTTATTACAAATTGATCCATATAAAAATATATGAATGAATTGTATACACTCGAGAAAAACTATTTCTGAATTTTCCCATCATTGAAACTTAAAAATTGTTGATGAGAATAGAAAAAAACTGCATTTTTAGACATTCTAAAAATATTCTCCTACAGCAAATAAGATTTCTCGTAATTAAAATAAATTTTTTGTAAAAATAAAACTATTTATAACTATTATACTCAGTTGATTGCCCTGAGTGTATGCAAATGTTGAAAATTTATTTACTCATAGTAAGTCGTATGATAAATATACATTCTACATATTATGTATTCTAATACATGAATCCACTGCTATGCATGGCAAAATAGCCCTTAATTCTCTGATGTATTTATAATCATGTTAACAAATAATTTACACAACACTAAATTTTTGTGAATATGAATAATTTTAAACACATTTGGTGGAATAATATTTCAAACAGGACTACTTAATTTTAATACTGTTGTAATATAATTATTTTCTATTCCCTAGCTAAAGAATTTATATTAAATGCATCGAAATAATGCAATAACAATTACATTTGAAACTAGCCACACAACATCTACAACATCATACATTGATGTATGGTGTTGTAGATTGACTCACAGAAAACCTGATTTGTCCAATTTCAATAACAAGCTAACCTTAACAACACATATTATATGTATTTTAAGCAGACAGACAGATGGACGGACACAGCTAGATCGTCTTAGAAACATATGAGGATGTATACTTTTGTGGGTCTTTGTTTTCGATGTGTTACGAACGGAATAACAAATCAATATACCCCCATACTATTTGGCAAATAACTTAAAGTTTTACAATATTTTTCATATTTTTTCGTATAAAACAAATTATACAAATGTTCGTAACATGAATGTTTAACACCTACATGATTATACTTAAACAAAAGACTTATTTTTGTAGATTAGCGTGATCATGAATTATCTCATTGTTTTCTCTTCCAATTTTCTGCTTTAGCTCTGCTGTCCCAAAAACATATAAAATAAAGATATTTGTTAAGGCCCATCTTAACATCAACAGAAATTACCCAATTATGTTCATCATACTTTATCTTCTTCATGACCAATGCAATTTCAGAGTATTCTACTTTTACTTTGGTTGAATGTGCTATCGGCAAGGAGCGATACATAAACGTTATTAATTTAAATCATATATCTGTAAGCCCATGGCAGTCATTAAGACAGAAATATCTGTGCAGTACACAAAATCATCCTCTGCAGCTAAATAATTAAGTAAGTCTATTTCTCGAGTACGGTAATACGAAACTTTAGTTATGAGATCTGTTTCTTTCATCGGGGACGCAAGTACTTTAGAAGATGTTTTTGACAATATCTAATTACATTATTAAGCTGTCTTATTCCTTAGTCTCGGCTAGAAATGTTTATGTGGGATGAACTCATCATTTTCAGATGTAGATAGTAGTGCTGGATCTGAACTATTTGATTGGTAACAGATACTTGGGGTTGAGTGTCCTGGTGAAGATAAAAGCCCTTGTTTTTTTAACTTGTAAGCTGAATAACTCCAATCTTTATGTAAGGATACAATGATGTTTCGTTAGCGCAAGCAATTAAGAGAGCTATATTCGGCTGTGCCGAAACTTATACACCCTTCACCAAATTATACTTTAAAATAAAAATGTTAAATATTTTTAGGTAACAAAATTGTTTTTTTTTTTTGTTTTTTTTTAAAAGTATTTAAAAAAAATAAAAAATTTTAATATAAATTTTTTTTTTTAAATTTATTAGTGAAAAAAAATATTGGACTTTGCAATATCTGTGATTAGGTATCCATATTGTCTATATTAATGACTTATTATTAATCCAGATATAGATAAAAAAAATAGGCTAAAAATCGAGGTTGTCCCGGTTTTTTCCTTATACCTCAGCCATTTCTGAGCCAGGTTTCTCTATTTTAAATAGCGACCGCGCCAGAAAAATTTCCGATATATTGATGTATGAATCAAGTATGTAAGTTATTTGGGGGCTACGGAAAGTTGATTTCAACATACAGACGGACAGACTGACATGGCTATATCGACTTCGTTATATATAACGATCCAGAATATATATACTTTGTACGGTCAAACTTATGGTATAATTATTAAAAAAAGGTTATCCATAGAATTGAAAAATTTGATCATTTTTGCACTTAGATAGCCATGATGCATCAAATCTATATAGTGGTTATTCTTAGAGTTTCCAATTCGGTTTTAACCGAAACCGCGGTTTTTCAAGGCCTAAAACCGAAACCGAAACCGACAATTATTCTTCGGTTTTCACTTTTAATCTATTTTCACTAGAAAAATTCAAAATTTAGAAATGAGAAATAAACTTTTCATCCTTATTCATCCAATATCTCTAAACACAGATCGGTAAAAATATCTTAAGATTTGTTTAAATTTTTTAAATTTTATTACAATAATTGATTCAGATGATGTAGCAGGCTACCTTTCGCAGGCTAAATAATGCAAAATTTTTGTAACAAAGTCTTAGTTATTTTCAAATATCCGATAAAAATATGGAGTACTAGCTGACCGGTACGCTTCGCCACCTCAATTGAAATAAAGAAATAGTACTATTAAGTCTCCCTTTGTAAATTAATACTAATTCAGGAAAACATATCTCTAGTTTCATGTTTATTGATTCATTGTAATGTGGATTCTAGCTCATTCTAGACGTATTATTAGAATAAAAACAGTACCATAAACACCCACATTTTGTATTCCTACTCAGCATCATGAATGTTTAATTTCATATTTCTGTGTCCATTATTATAGAAAATAAAAAAGAAAGGAAGACTGTAATCACCTTTCGTAATTTCTAACTCATTCAGAATTATTTGTGCCTAATTCTAAGGTTTATTATTATAAAATATTGAAAATGTACCTTTACAATAAAAAAATTGTAACATTAATTATCCGTTTTGAATTCGCGATTCTAGTTCCATCGTTATAAAATATTCAAAAAGTACTACTAGTTCGAAAATTTGCAATTCTCTTTTTTATATTCTTTCTGTTACCTCAATATCATTATGCCCTCTATCCTTGATTCTTTCTTTACTCAGAAGCATATTAGCCAACTTTATCTAATTTAATGTATTAAAAAGGTACCATTAAAAGAAAAAGTACCAATTTTCCTTCATCCACGTAAACACTCGTCAAATTTAAACTTAAAATTTGTTTAGCAGTTCCTATATTATCAACTGATTTAATAGTTAATAAATTATCACAAAACCGAACCGAAACCGATCGGTTTTCAATTTTTTAAAACCGAAAGCGCGGTTTTGAAATTTTTCGGTATTTTGGAAACTCTAGTTATTCTGACCTGTGTTATTAAAGTTAATTATATTCTTAAAAATATAATTTAAACACTTTATTTAATAAAGAATAATTTTCTTAATTGAATTAAATAAAATTTAGCATAATCTTAAATAAGGAATAATGTAAGTTATAAAAACTGTAAGTTAATCTTATTAAAGAATAAATAAAACAGAGACAATCTACAATTTAAAATTTTACTTCATGTAAGTCTAATTTATACATACAATAACCCTACTTTTTATCTTTTATTTTTAGATTGTACAAATCTTTTATATGGAGAAAAATCACTTTTCACTCTATTTCAGTAGATCAGTTCAACAGTAATTTAAAACCATTTAAAATGCATAAAACCTCAAACAAGTTATAAAGTTTATGATATACAGCTAGTCCTCAAATAACATGACTTAAAACAGTATTTTTTAAGTTACAATTTGTGTATGTGATTCCAAAGGCTTCACTGTATTATTTTTTTATTATTTTACTGTATAGGGAGTAGTGATGCTATAAAATACAGCATAAAAACTAAGCAAAAATTACAAACCCATAGATTTGATTCTGTGGA
This sequence comes from Calliphora vomitoria, assembly GCA_942486065.2. Taxonomy (NCBI): domain Eukaryota; kingdom Metazoa; phylum Arthropoda; class Insecta; order Diptera; family Calliphoridae; genus Calliphora; species Calliphora vomitoria. The sequence goes on along the minus strand of OW818032.2, from coordinate 68,154,727 downwards.
TTTCTTTTCTGCGAATGTACATACTAAACATGAGGGTTTGCAAGTGTGATTGTTTGTTTACATGTGCCTTTAGTTTAGAGGCAATTTGTTGATTTGAACTTATTGTCACTTAAAGTGTCTACTTGTCTGGCTGTCTATTTAGTCGCACGTTTGCAATGTCTCTCCCTTTTTATGCAGTTTAGTTCAAAGTGGTTTATTTGCGCTATCTTTTTAAATGTGTTGATTGGTTGGAAAACGGTTGCAACTATGAAAATTTAATAGAAATAATCAATATTTTTTGTGGCAGTCATTGAAAAGTGAAAAATCAAAATTCTAATAAAATTTAGGTTCCTACAATTACCCTCCAATTTTTCAGCAGTCAGTTTTAGCTATTAAAGAGTAAGATGAGTCAAACCATATCTTCCTTTTAAAGGCAAGTTAATGTGTAGTCAGGCATATCGTCCATCTCTTGTTTGGCTTAAATGAATGACAAACAGGCAAACAAATGCCCTTCACTACATACCAATATATTCTTTTAATAATCTATTGTTTAAATTTAAATGTATACAAATAAAAAAGAACAAAACATTGAACATCAATCTCCTGCATTGTTAAAGGTCCCTGTATTGATTACCAGCTCAGAGATTGTTATACAACAACAACAATAGGATTTTGTGTTTTTAAATATTTTGTAAGGAAAACATTGCAAGCAGCAATTTGTTTAAAAATTACACACACATATAACTTTGTCATAAGCAACGGGAAAGAGATGCAGTAAAGTGGCCATCCTAAAGGCCGTGTTTGGCAGATACTAAGACTGGACATTGCAAAATCGCTTCAGTTTAACACGGCGCGTCAATGGGTCTAGGCTTTGCATACTCGCTTCTGTTAAAGCGCTTATAGGAATACTTTGGAGGGCACATTAGAACACCAGTTGAAGCAATCCTTTAAAATGGGTTATTAGGGAAAATATTCTTAATGGATTTAGCATAAAACCTAAAGAATTAACTTTAAAGTATCATGTAGTTTTATATATAAACAAGTAAGAAAGTATGGCCGGTCAAGCCCTAAGTTAATACAATTATTTTCGGAAGAGGGCCGTATATGGGAGCTATTACTAATTATAGACAGATCGCCATGATTATACCCTTATAATGGAATTTCTAATGTGAATTAAATTATTTAGAAGGAGAAGCATGGCCTTTCTTGAACATTTCGTTAGAGAAGGCCTACAAAGTAAAGTCCTAAAATTTTTTTCCGCTGGATATAAACACAAACTATACCCAGCGTACACTGATATTTAAATGTAGCCATTATAAACTGATAAATCAAATACTCAGCACATAGTAGAGTAAAACCCTCAATTTATAACACAGGTTCTTCAAAACTCGCTTTTCATTATTTTGTGAAATTTAAATTTGGGTTTTTCATATATTAATGAACCCCTCTAGTATGTTATACTGTTTACTGGGTGGTCATATCCATACATATATAAGTATACATGCAAGTACCTGAGGATAATGGTACTTACATGTATACTTACATATGTATGTAAGGATATGTAGGTATGTTTTGATATTGACAACCTATAAATAATGACGAAGAAATTAATTTTCTTTAAAATGTTATGCAGAAAGTCAGTAATAATAGACCCAACACATATACACATACAATAGCGGTATTCAGTGTCTTGTGCAATAATTTTGCTATTGACAGTGAGCGGTATTTAAAGCAACATTGCAATGCTAGATGCAAATTAGGTAACAGCTGATATACAGAATTATTGGTCGAAAAAATTTATAAAAAGGTATTTGATTATGTTGTGAAATTGTTTTAAAATGCCGAGAAATTATCTATAACAATTTTTATTTCATCTAGCGTCCACTTCACTTTGTGTGGCGATATTAAATTATTGTTTACAAATGTCAGCTGTATTTTTGCTACTCAATACACGCAGCATAAAAAGCTATACAGTTTTAGTATTGCGCAAAAGCAATGATGTGATAATTGCAATTCTGTGTATTTTGTTGTTGGATTGCAAAAAAAAGCTACAGTATTTGCATTTGCACTTTCGCAAGACTATATGCATCAAATACTGAACTCCGCTAATATATCCTCATTGTTGTCCTTCTATAGGTGGCGCAAAAGTAATCCTCCTATCAGAAAATGCTATAAATTTTGCGACTGGCCCCTAATGTCAGTTCTGTTTTGACATTTGTGTAGTAAACACATGCGAAATACACGTTAATAAACAATGTTACGCTATACTGCTCCAGAACGCGGAATATTGCTGACTATTTATTTGACCAATAATGGGCAAAATTTATAGCATTTTCTGATAGGAGGATTACTTTTGCGCCACCTGTTACATGTTATGTAATAATAATAACAATAAACTGCACTTGATAATACATAAACGCATATGTTATAAACCGTATTAAATTAAGAAGTACACTCCACTTTAAATTACAAATATGGTACCGTGAAATAACTCCCAAATGAAATAACTCTTCACGAAAAAATGAAATAACACCCATTTCATAATGAAATAACTCCCAACGAATCAACTCCCAATGAAATTTTTGTTGGGTTTCATTTCATTTTATTTTGGAAATTAGGAGTAATTTCACTGTATTAGGAATTATTGCATTTTGGTTGGGTTCTACTTTGTGTTATTTCTTTGCTTACTAAAATTTGCTTGCAATTTTGAAATCGTTAGACAAAATCATCCTTTACAAATATCCATCTATCCCTAGACTCTTAAGCCCTAAAAAAAATATATACGCAAGCAAAATAAAACTCTTTCAAGCAAAATATCCACACAAATATAAAATGAAATTAACTGAATACTAAATAAAACAAGCAAACAGTTACACTTTTAACGTATCACGTTGTCACATTCTTGCAATCATCATTCGCATTCGGTTTTCATTCTCAAATCTTTTTGACACACCATATAGTATTATTTTTGATGTTTTGTATGAATATTTGTACTTTCAGCATTTTATGTCAAGAGTATATAGAGATAGTTATATACAACTTCCCCGCCAGTTTTGTTTTCCTAAACTTTAAAAATCTATATATTGGGTTCCAAGCATTTTTTCTTAAATTATCTTTTTGATTATAAATCTTACGATTTATTACTATTTTTTGAAAAATACAAATTTTTAATTTTTCTAAAATTGTAGATTTTTTTTTTTAATTTGCTAAAATCAAATTTTCTATTTCCCTAAATTACAAAAGTAAGATAATTTTTTTAAGAAATTCCATACAATATGAACTAAACAAATTTCCATAATTTATGATATATTTCCTTATATTTTAAAAACTTGTATGAAAATTGTACTTTTCTTTAATATTTTTGGTATGATGAATGAAAATCATTATAGATTTTAGTCCACATTTATTATATTTATTTTGAAATTTTACAAATTTGTATAAACATTTTACTTTTGTTTATTATTTAAGGTACAATGAATGAAATTCATTATAGATTTCAGTTCATGGATATAAACAACATACAGAAATATACAAATGCTTTCCTCACCGTGCAGTGGACATAATTTAATTTTGTCAATGCAAAACAACAGTATCAAAAACTGGCTTCGCTAAGAAAAGTTTGGTAGTTATTTCATTTTTCAAGTTTGGGAATTATTTCATTTCTGATGGGATTTATTTCATTGGGAGTTATTTCATTTGGGAGTTATTTCAAGGTACCTACAAATATATGTCATTAAATTGTATAATTTTGTTCAAAAAACATAATTTACATTTTATAATATTTCTATTTATTTAATTTAAGTTTTACTAAAATCTTCGTTTAAAATAAGGTGATCGTTTTCTTTTATAAGTGATCAAATATATATTTGAATTGACACGGTTGTCTTCTAATAAATACTTTTATTATACAAAGAATTAAAATTCAACTTCCTAAATCAATATGTACTTAATAGAAAAAAGTAAATTATAAACAAACTACTGGACAAATAATTTCATTCAAAAGAAATATTTTATGTTTTTATATCCACCATCAAAAATATGGGGGTATATTGTATTTGTATTTCCGTTTGTAATATATCGAAATTTTTATCGTACTTAGCTCCAAAAGAATATTCAATTATGGGTCCTGGTCTGAGTCTGTCTGTTGATAACACTATAGGGCCTTGTAGCTCTATTGAGAATCGTCAAAATCGGCCCAGTAGCACCAGCATGTAATAAAACCTCCAAAAAAGTAGACATTGTTCTATCGATAAAAAAAATAAACTCTGTTTAAAATCAGACAACGACATCCAATTCCCCGTCTACTTTCTAAAATCACTGAAATAAGCATAAGTCTCTTACAAATATCACTATTAGATTGAAATTTGGCATAAATAATTAAAATATACATAGAAGTCGCATAATTGGTCGTAGCTTCCGTATAAAGACCACTTTCAAAAAACAGTTAAATAATAATATATCTGTTCTAAATATCGTTATCATATCAAAATTCTACATAAATAATCTTCATGTAGAAGATCGGTATATGATTGGTCATATCCACTTTTAAAAACACATTAACCTTCATAAATATTTTACAAATGTCGATTTAAGACCAAAATTTTACACAGATCAGATGTATTCAAAATCTTGCTATTTATTTTTTTTTGTGACGATCAGTTCATCATTTGCCATAGCTCCCATATAAGACACATATATCAACGATATTAGCGAACAAAGTTATATGACGGTTGCCTCTTAACACTTTCCGGTTTAGTGGTCACTTTTCTAACCACCTTTTCTAGAGTCTTGAAACTGTTTTTAGTGACATCTATTGGCACCAGAGGCGTCAGGTTGCTCTGGTTAGATTAATATATCAATTTGAAAATATTGTAAACAGCAGTTTTTCTAAGGAATTTTCCCATATTCAATGAAAAAAGGTCAAAGTGTTTATTGTTCATAAAATTCATTGTTACTTTGTTATATAGTGTTTGTTTGGTTGGCTTGAGCTAACAAAGTAATATTTTATACTATACTGTTTGATAAATAACGTAAGAAATAGAGTGGTTAGATTACTAACCACTGTGACATAAATAGGTTGTATATAATGTGTTTCTCTACATAAATTTGTAAGGATTTCGCGTGTACTCAATGGACATTACATTGAAGATATTTTGTTCGAAGGTGTCTGCAGTCTTGTACCCGACGAAGAAAATAATTTTTAGGAGCAAGTCGATCTGATGATGTTGCTCGGAGACAAACCTTCGGGAAACGAAAATGGCGAAAAAATTGTCAATTGTAAGATGATTTGATGATTACACAGAAGGCGGAGGTATACCAAACGATATAATAGAATTGGAGAATGTCTCACCTACATAGCTATTTCGTCTGTTTTGTTCAGAAATTTCTGTCGAATTAATAAGTTTTTTATCATAATTATTTTTAATGCCTTATTCCATAAAAACCTTTAGCTGTATTTCTGTTTAAAGTAAACATGCAATTGTTTTGATTATAAACTTATACACAAAAAACTGTGACTGAAAGAGTTAATAGGGTATAGCTCCCGTATAAGGCCCACATCCGAAAACTGCATTATCGCACATTAATATCGATATTGATAAAATATTTAACTCACATTTAATTCAAGTATACATATATACATACTTCTGACTACTGGGTATTGTGACTATCGATTCATAATTATATATAACTTCTATATAAAGAAATACATTCTCCTCTAGCAATGTGAAATTTACCACAGATATTTTCTAGTAATAGAATACATAACAATAGGGAACTCTGGTAAATCGAATAAATGTTTTTATATAATGCGCACCACAATCAGTTGGTTGGTGGTGGTTATATAAGATTCAGCACAACCGAATATATCACTTCTACTTCATATATTTAGAATCGACATTCTGTTTTTGTCTTTATTTTCATAATGCATTGTTGATTATGCCACATACTGAGTGTTGCAAATACACAATCACACATTGGAGAAAGTTATTTTCATTTTTATTTTTGCTTTTGTTTACCTTTTGACCTCAAAATTAGTTCATATTCCAAATAATTGAACCCTAGATGGTACTTTACTCACAAACTTCATAATTTTTACAATTGTATTTAAATTTATACACACAAAAATATACAATTTATATAAAAATTGGTTTGTATTTGCATAATATTTTAAGGCATTAAGACTTAACTACTATTTCTTAAATTGATTAGAGGCAGCAATATGCGATTATAATGAAATTCAGCAATAAATGTATTTGTACTTGAAACTTACTATATTATTGTTCATCGATAAAAAAAAAAATAAATATGTAAAGTTTGACCCACGTGAAAGACTTATTTATGAATTATGTTTTAATAAAAGGCAGCCCTCAGTGTGGATATCAATAATAGAAGCTTGAATCAATAAATTACATGATTAAAAAAAGTTCAGTTTCTGTCCCTTCGAAAACGACATCATTTTATAGAAATATCTAAATCTGAATTTGTTCAAAATTGCTGCAATATATAAATATATATATACCAAAATAAATAGTTTATAGTTTATAAATCTTAAACAAATTTTAATAATTTTTTGGTGCATCAAAGTTTTTTGGGTTCTTAAGACCTTTTTCACTCACCTGTAAATATGCATTTGCCCTTGGCTGAGTTTATTTACCGCAGTCGTTGCACTATCGATTGTTCTGCAAAATGGCATAGAGAATAATTTACAAGTGGAAAATGGTAAAATATTATAATTCTTTTTATTGCAGTTTTTGGCTTTTTGTTTTACAAAGTTCAACTCAAAAAAAAAAACAGGAAATTTACTGTCTTCAAAAATACATTGTGAAAGTGAAATCACATTACAATTGCGGAAAAAAAAATATTCAAAAAGAAAACTCAGTGAACTTTATTCTCTGACAATAATTATTGATATCATATGAATTATAATTTTGAGGTAACACATGATTGTGCATTGGGAACACAACTGCGTATGAATAATAAATATTGTATAATACGTATGAGTAATATTTATTAACATGGATTTTATGTAAACGTGAGAAAAAGGCACATACAACTGAAATTTTTTTAAAACTTTACATAATATGGTTTTCTCCTATAGTTTTTAATAGTTTCTTCTAAAGGGTGCCTCAGTAAGAGTGCACTTTTTTAATTAAGTGATTTTTTTTGTGCAAATGGTAACTCTTAAATTTGTCAGCTGTCATATATGATTACTTCAATTATTAAAAATGAAGCGCTTTACAAAAGAACAACACGTTATTGTTGTGAGAACTTATTACAAAAATTATTACAGAGCTTCTAAAGCTTTTTATCAAATATAGAAAGTACAGCTTGCAGCTTAGTCTCTAAGACATTTGATAGTTTTTTTTTACACATACATGATATCAGATTAATCACTGGAATTCAAAATATGCGATAATGCAAAGCAACAAATTTCAGATATTTACCATGGCGTAGTCCCTTATACATTTTTTTTACTCCTTGTACCTTCAGAAAAATTTTAGAGAGCAAATGTCAATGCATAATAAATTGGAATAATAAATATCTCTTTGCTGAATTATAGGAACGATTTTATTCTATGTTCATTAGATGATTAAATTAATACACATAAATCCTTTTGTTTAAGTTTCTGTGTTAAATGATACGCTTAACCAAGATCTTGTGACAAACTCTGAATGGGGTTGTGCGAATAGAGTCGATTTCAATGCACGCAAGACTCAATTTTGTATGTCAACACACAAACGCACAACACATGATGTTGCTCCACCAGTTTTTATGGGTGGTGTAAATATTAAGGAATCAGAAGCTCTTGATGTTTTAGGCATAAGTATTCAGTGTGATGTTCGCTGGACAAAACACATTTTTCGAGTGTCGAAAAAAGCATTCAAGTGCCTTTTTTTCTAAAACGGTATAAGACATACTTCACTCCATCTGATCTCCTTACTATATACACCACTCATGCTTCGAAGTATATTTTGGAGTTACTCGACCGCGTACAGGAGATGGCGAAGGTGCTTATCGGTGACAGCTCTATTGACTCACTACATCATCGTCGCAATGTGGGTTGTGTCTCACTGTTCTACCGATACTACAATAGTATGTGCTATGCTGAAATTAGGGAACTTGTCCCCGTAATACACGTTCTTCGACAAGCGCTCATCAATTCGTTGTCGACTGTACAGTGGATCGCACAACAAATTACAGGGAAAATTCGTTCTTTAGCCTTACTGTCCGTATGTGCAATAAGCTTATTCCTGAAGTCGTTCCTGTCACTTCAATATAGGAAAATTAAAATCAAATGTCCACAAACACTACTCCCTATATACTCTCTCCCATAACCTATTTTCCTAGTTCCAACACAATGCTTTGAATGAGTAGGGGTCATCCAAGAAATAAAAAAGTAGAAAACATAATTAGTTCTGTGTTTTAAGAATCTATTGGATTCAACTCAACCATACAAAAATTTAACAATATTATGAAAAAATATATATTTCGATTACTTACATATTGATTGTCATTCCATTTATAACATATCGAAATATTGGTCGGTGAACCACAAGGTATATATATATATATTCTGGGTCCTCATAAGGTTCTAAGGTGATCTAGCTATGTGCGTCCGTATGTCCGTCCGTATGACCTTCCATATGTCCGCCTGCATGTCGGTTGAAACACGATAGGGCCTAAACCAAAGGAGCAAGCTTACTAAAAATTTTCACAAAAGCTCTCTGTTTTGTTCGGTATTGAAAATTGGCAATAACGGTCCATGATTTCCCCTAGCCCCCGAACATTGTTTCAGCAGTCATAAATACGTTGATTATGTGGAAATGATTTTAAAAATGTTTTTCTTAAAGTATACTTTGTTAAAAGGTATATAAGATCTGACTGAAACACTTACTTTTTACCATTAAGACTATTTTAATCGTTTGTGTTCTTATATAAGCTCATTTATAACAATTGTTATTTGTAGTTTTTGAACGATTTAAGTATTGTTTGAATCGATGTTAAATTGTGCTTGTAATTTAATCATTTTAAAGTAGTGTTGCTATTATTGTTAGAATTTATTGAACCAATTTGTTGGGTATTGTAATACTTGTGATTGTGGTTTTGTTAAAGAATGCAATTTCTAATTTAGGAGATGATTTATTCAACTGATTGTGGTTGATTATTGCGATGATTGTGGTTGTGGGAAATTTCAATTACTCTTATAATGGTAATGAGTAAATATTGTGGCTTAGAATAATTCATATTGGAAAGATTAAATATCTAGGAATGTAGAAGTTTATAAAATTTTTATAAATCAAAAATATTTGCATTAAAACAATACAAAATATTTGTTAATGGCTCTACAAAATAACTTTCAAATACGAATGTTTCACTTATTTTCATAATTTAGTCATTTGGTCAATACACAAGGTCTACTATCATGTCATATTATCATAATTTCCTAATATTTCACAATGGTTTAAAGGTATTGTTATTGCTTTTCAACCAAAAAATGTCCTAAAATAATACTACTCTGTATGCTATGTTTATTGTGTTATCGTAACCAACCAGCAGATACCTATGCCGAACGCCTAAGAGTCGGTTAAGCCGAGCCGCCGAGTCGTGAAATATTAGGATATTATGACAATATGACATGATTGTGAATTAACCAATTGTGTTTTATTTTACCTTTCCATTAAACTTACAGGATCTTAAAGTCTTTTTTATAACCATTTTTATATTTTTATTTCATATCTCGCTTCAGGAAAAAAGTGTATGTAACAAATTCATACTGCTGCATTATACTTTTCATCTTAAACAAAAAAAAATTTTTTCATAAACATTAAATATATTTATACTTAAAGAAAAATAAACACATGTACAGTATATTAAATTGCATTAAACATGAGTATATACCAGCATAAAAACCAAAACAAATTTGTCAAATTACACATTATTTTTGCTTTAAACATGACATTTGTACAAAATATGGCGAAAATGTTGACAAAAAAGAAATATATAAAAACATTGTCATGCCCAAAGTTAATTTATTAACAGAATATAAGAACGAAAATATTTATAACAAAATTATGTGTCAACAGCAGAGGATAAAATAATATGACAAGGGATGCTATTTTGCCGAAAAATTTAATACCAAGTAATGGATTATAATAGCTCTTTTTGGAAAAACATTGAAAATATCTTTATTTAGAAAAGTTAGTTCAAGCATTAAAATAAAAACTAATAGTTAGAAAACATGCAAGGAAATAATTTCAAGAATTTTTTCTTATGAGTAATTTTTGGAAGTGCGTCTTATATAGAAATAGAAATATCTTTCAAATTGTTAGCTGTACTTTGTGCACAAGCTTTACATGGACAGCCAGTCAGCCAGACATCTTTAAATCGTTTCAGAAAGTCACTTTGAGTCGATCGGTACTTTATGGCGTGTGTTGGACTAATATCTTAGGGCGTTACATACATCAGCACTAACACAATATAACCTTTCCATAATGTATAGTGGAGCAAAATCATAATTTTTTCGAAATAAATCTGGCAATTCTAAACGGCTGGTCCGACGTGGGCATAGACAAGGAGTATTCGACTTTAAGTTATTAAAATGGACCCTACAAATGCTCCAGATGCGGAGCTACGAGGGCTCAAATTAGGGTACCTTCGACATACAAAATCTTTCCCATCCGATTTCAAATATTTGTATATTTTTGTAAAGCGCTCGCATAGATCTTGCGTCTGCTATTTATCTCCTACAATTATCGAGTTATATGCATTTCAAAATTGACAAATTTAAAACAACGTTGACAGTTTCATTGAGTTTTGTTAACAGATAAAGATTTTATTACATATTACATATTTATTGAGTTTCTAAACCTAAAATTTATATCAAAATATTAATATAGGATTGCAAATATTAGGAAAAATTTGATCCACATTTAATCCGAACTAATTTTTTGTTCAGATGAGTTAATTTTTGGCCTTACAAATAAAATTTCAAGTCAATACCTCAATTAGATTCAAAAATATGCTATTTTAAAACTCCTTCCTTAAAAACTATTGCACTGGCTACGTCAAATTTTATTTCGATCGGACCAGCCGTTTAGAAATGCCAGATTTATTTTCAAAAAATTTTATTTCTACTCCATGCCCTAAGGCATGGAGTATCTTGGTGATCTCCACACCTTGATGTTAAGCCACAAGGGAAAATATATGGCGAAACTGGGGCTCCGAGGTGCACGGACCTCATTCCTGGTAAGAATTTAATTTATTAAATTCGCAGGTGACTAGAGTCTTATCTAGTTCCATAGGGATCCTTTGGCCCCAGGACTTCGGTTCTGTAGGATCATTGGTGAAGTCACTTTGGTGAGCACATGGTGGATGTAGTTAAGATCCAAAGCGGGTAGAAGATCGTTGGTAAAAGGACTGATATTTGGGCTAGTGTTAATTTTCGGACTACCAAATGTATCCTACTAGGTGATGTTGCTGACTCAACAGAGCAGATACCAACTGGCGTTTGTGCTCAGGAAATGTATTGAGGTAGTAGCATTCGTGTTGTACTGGTCGTTGGACTTGGTTCTCAGTCGAGGTCAAAAATGTGTGTGTAAGTACACTCACTTTGACTTTTATCGGCTGGGAACTTTTGAAGTCAGAGGCCATACATTCGACTGGATTATCAGACCGGATATTGCAGATTTGGTAATTGTTCTGGGCTTGTTAGTTGACTAGCTAGCTATGGATGGCAGGGATAAGATAGCCCGAGCTCTCGACCAAGGGGTTTGTGCTTTGATCTGTGCAATCAATGTACAAGAAGTTACCAATTGAGTGTTCCTTGCAAGTCAAAAAATCTCAATGGCGGTGATATACGCATTGCTTCTATCTGATGCTAAGACCACCGTGCGGTTTAAGCTTATGCGGCAGGTACCCACGTAAATCTTAGATACATTGTACAATGGCGGTATATATATTTCTCACACCACCCACAGTCCACTTAACTATTATTTTTCCTTTACATACAGAGTAATGAAATTTAACTATATTCTGCAAAAAATAGCAAAACAATATGTCAGTACTAGTGTAATAATACCTTGAAATTTCCTTGAAAATATTTATAATTTTTCTGATGTTTGTAATATTGTCCAAATACCATCCTTAAAGTCTACCAATCTGCTCAAGATCACTTTCTGAGTCGATTAAGTGATGTCCGTCCTTCCGTCTGTCTGTACTTGTAAACCTTGTACTCAAACTACGTCACTATTTTTAAAGATAATTCTACAAAGTTTGACACAAACCTTTTTATTGCCCCAAGGACAAAGTCTATTGAATTTGGTTAGAAACGCTCCATTATTTCTTGTAGCCTCCATACAACTGCCCTATCTAAAAATAGACAAGCTCTCATAAATACCTTAATCATAAATATATCCAAACCAAATTCAGCACAAATAAGTATTACTGAACTCGTACTACCAAATTTAGTAGCGATCGGTACACAATGTTTCGTAGGTCCCATATAAGCACCATTCTCGAAAATTTCAATAATGGGAATAAATCTCTGAAATATGTAAGTATACAAATAAAACAGCCGTACATACCGTACTATTCTAGAACGAATTTTTAGTTGCTTGTCCCCATTTTCATGACCCGCACTGTAGATCTCCCCTTATTCATATTTTTTTGGTTAAATAGTAGCTAAAAGGCAAGACATTTTAATAAATCATATTTTATTTTTGTTATTAAAATACATAATTTTTATTAACAAAACCAAAACTCTAACAATAATCGCCAGCATGCTAACAGTCTATGGAAACCACATGAAATGCTGACCATAGAAATCATCAAACCGAAAATAAAATCTCATACTTAAATATAAATATTTTTTTCGCCACAATATATGAACAACGCAAATATGAATACAACCATTATCTGTAACCAGACAGTTGGAAAGAGGGTTTACGGCTGACTGCATGGCTGGTAGTGAGGATGATGGTCAAGCAAGAAGTTTTTTTGCATTGTCCACTTTAGTTGTCAGCTTAATTTTTTTTTTCTTTGTATGACATATGACAATTTTGCTTCTCTTTCCGTTGCATATACTTTTACCAGCTTTATAATAAATATGAGTTATAATTTTTGGACAGACATATAACAAATTTCTAAAAACATTTATTGTTAATGCCTTGAATTTCTTTTTATTATACCCCCGCCTTTAGTTAAGTAATATTTTCTATAGGAAAGCTTAATGTTTTTCTTTTCAGATTGTATGTAACAAAAAACTCACTAAACAGGGTTGTTGGCATAAAATATTATGAAAGCTGCTCGAGTTTTAATTGCAGAAAATTTATCACAATGTAAGCATATTTTTTATGTTCGAAAGTAGAATTTTAGACAAGGATAACATTAATATCCAAGGAAATTAAATAACCAATTTTAGTATGAAATGAAAAAAGGTTTATCAAGTTTGTTATTTAAGCTATATAAATCGCTGTTATTTAAATTTCTGTTCAAAGTTTTCAAAACATAATACGAAGATTCCAAAATACTGATTTACCCAAATTAAACTTTCTGATTAACTGTAATTGAAGACAACCCGCATAAAAATGTAGGATTTACTATAGATGCGTTGTTTTCAGTATATGTAATTTTGAAGGGTACATATCTTCATATCTGAACATAACACAGCTTTTTCCTGCCTCCGAAATGTTAAGTTTTGTGCGAACAAAGCGTCATATGCGGGAAGTATTGCTTTACTTCTTTAATTAAAAAAAAGTGCCGCTGTAGCACACCGATTGCTCACCATACGAATTGAAGTCGAGAGATCTTGAAAGACGATTTTGCATGTCTGAAATAATGCTTCAACGCTATAAAAGAAAATCACTTTTGCACTAAATCATTACATGTGATGATAAATGAATCCAATAAAATAATCCGAAGCGTACAAGATCGTATGTGAAGCCTGACCAACCAGCAGAATCCACACCAAAGCCAAATATCCATGGCGCTAAGGTAATTCTCTGTGTTTGGTGGGAGAAAAAGGGTCCTATCTACTATGAGCTGCTGAAAAGTTACCAGGCCAACACAGGGAACTTATACCGAATGCAAATGAATTGTTTGAAGCGAGCTTAGGCCGAAAAACGACCAGCATATCCGGCCATACATGAAACCGTAATATTATATGATGACAACGCTAGGCCACATGTTGCAATACCTGTTAAAAAGTATTTAGAAGAATGTGTTTAAGATGTTTTGTCTCACCCGCTTTATAATCCAAAACTTGCCTGTCCGACTCTCTGAGATACGCTTCTCTTTGGAACAGAGTATCCGATATTGGATTGATTCGTTCTTGGCCTCAAAAGATGAGCAGTTCTTTTGGCTCGAAATCCATATATTGCCAGAAAGATGGGGAATGGTTATAGCTAACAATAACCAATACTTTGAATACATTTATATCAGGGACCGAAAATAATAATTATTCTTGAAATTTCAAAGGAAAAAAGCCATCACAAGAAAATATCGGAGAGCCATGTCAAGCATACCATTTTGATAGTTTTCAACTATATTTTCATAAATTAACATGATTTTTAAATTCTTGATTTTTATTTATTTTTTTTTTTGTCAAAAATAATTGTTATTTTTTTTTTTTTTTTTTGTCAGAAATATTTTGTCAAACTTTGATTTTTATTTATTTTTTTTTGTCAGGAATATTTGTCAAACTTTGATTTTTTTTGTCAGAAATAATTGTTATTTTTTTGTCATACATATTTGTCAGACTATGATTTTTATTTTTATAGTCTGACAAATATGTATGACAAAAAAATAACAATCATTTCTGACAAAAAAAATAAAAATCAAAGTCTGACAAATTCTTTTGACAAAAAAAAATAAAAATCAGAAAATAACAATTATGTTGTGATTTTTATTATAAATGTCATAATTGTTACGGTCCCTGATTTATATTGCACAATTTTTTTCAAATAAGTGCTAAAAATTAAAAAAAAAATCCCGCATTTTAAAGTCAAAAACTTAGTAAAATAAGTAAAACAAAAATTAATATTAATTATTTATTCTACAAAGGATTTTTTTATAATTTTACTTATTTGTATTAATAGTTATTTGAATTTCCTATTGAAGGTACGTTTGTGCCTGCTAAAATTATACAATAAAGTACAATTAAGCAAAACATCCAACTATATGATGATTCTGCACTTTTCATAATTAATATTAAAGAGTTGTGAATGACATGACATATTATAAAATGCAATTTAAATTCTAATCATTTATTGTTTCCCTTAATCAATTGTATCGCTTAAATGAACATACATAAATATGTTGTCAATTTTTCGAGTTTTATTTTAATCGAATAAGAGGTCATGGTTTTGTATACCCTACATCACCATTGTGGGGAAGGTAGGCCTTCCAAAATACCTGTTTACGCATTCAATAAGATTCGATACTCATTCCACTCTGCCTTCTCTCAGAAGATGATCTAGAAAAGTTTTGCTTCCCCTTCTAAAAACCTTCATTTGTATTCAATGCTGCATTGCAGATCTAACAATCATTTATTTATAATTCAAATTCTTTGCTTTTGCAATTATTCCTGTATGTTGGCTCTCTATAATACTATTTATTTTGGTTTATTTATTGTAAACCGTTACAGAATACCTTATAAGAAATTTAGCCTTTTATAAAATTTTATGTTGTGTGAAGTTCGGGTGAAGTAGTTTTTTATATACAAAACTACACACTCTTTAGGTTTTATGCTGAATTCATTAAGAATATTTTCCCTAATAAGCCTCTTTAAAGTCTTGGTTCAGCATACCTTCAATTAGGCATCCATGTAGATATTCTAAGCAAGTATGCAAGGCCTTGGCTCGCAATGACACACAGTGTAAATCAAAATGATTTAGTAATTCGGGTGCGTGTCCTTATA
The DNA here is from genome assembly GCA_942486065.2 of Calliphora vomitoria. Lineage (NCBI taxonomy): Eukaryota > Metazoa > Arthropoda > Insecta > Diptera > Calliphoridae > Calliphora > Calliphora vomitoria. The sequence continues at coordinate 68,138,832 of OW818032.2, read as the reverse complement.
TCTGCAAAATAAGGCCTTTAGGAAGACCTATTTACTGCATATTTTCCCACTGGGGTATTATACGCTTGTGCTGATGTTTGTAAGGCTCATATATATTAGTCTAATAGTACTATAGTACATATAAACCTGCGATGAAATTTAGCACAGTCATTTATTATTACTCAAGAACCGAAATAGGACTTAATCGGCTATAAAAGTTTAATTTAAAAAATATATTTTATGTAAAAGAAAATTACACTTAAAAATGTTGTGCGGATTTATTCATAATTTACTAAGGCCTACTTCCAAAAATTAATTTAATAAGCATAAAACTCCTAAAAATGATAACGATCGGTATGTAATTCTTAGCTCCCATATCACTCAAAAATCAATTATTGAAATTTTAAAGGAAAAAAGTTTTTGCTCATTTACTTAGTGTATTGTATTATTTGGTCTAGTTTGACTGACAATACTTTCTTACTTGTTTATCAGGATTGACAGTGTTACAGTATGTTAGTGTTAATGATGATACAAATTTGTAAATTCGTCATCGAGCTCAACATTAAACTTGTTTTCATCTACTTTATGGACAATTTTGCTTAAGTATCTTGGTTTTCGTGCTTAAAAGATTTCACATATAAAGGAATTGAAGCCTCACGATCATTGTGGGCGGAAGGAAGTATTTAATTTGAAAATTTTGTTATGTGATGGTTATGTCAATAAACAGAATTGCCACATTTAGAGCGATGATAGTACCCAGGCCATTGAAAAACACCATTTCATTCAGAAAAACTCACTGGTTAGTTCACTTTATGGACTCTCAAAGGTGAGGGGTATAAAGACATGTTTACTATCTTTTTCGTGAATAAATTTGAAGACGAAATTACGGCAGACAAGTGATTTTAGCAGGATGGTGCCAAATATTATACATGAAACAATCAAGTCACTGAGAGAAACATTTGACGAACGAATAATTTCTAGAGATAGACTTGTTAACTGATCACCTCGTTTAGGTTATTTGACGCCATTGGATTATTTTTCTGGGGGTATGAAAATATCCATGTAAAAGCATATAAACCAAAAACAAATGAATACTTGGAAGCGAATATTCGATGCGTCATTGTCGAAATACAGCCGGGTTTACTGCGAAGGTTATGCAAAAAATGGATTTCCAGGTTACGACATGCCACGGAGGCCACATGCGCGAAATCATACTTAGACATTAATGCCATAAAACGGTGTAATTAATAAAGTCAATTGAATGGATATTAAGAACATTTTTCTCTGTTTTATTTCAATTTAAGTTTATCCGGCTTTCAGTCAAAATATATCACAACTTATATATATCTATATTAATCTTTGCAACTTGGAATAAAATTATACACTATTGGATTTGTTTCATTGAGGTAAATTTTTCCAAATTTTTTTTACACAAACTATTTTTTTATAATTTTAACTTAAAAGTAAAAGTCTTTAATTGAATTTTATTCTTTCAATTCTTTATAAAAAATATATTTTTTGATTGATTATTCGAACAATTTTTATTGGAAATACAACCCTAATATATATGATTTCAATTAATGCTATATTTTATGTACGCACACAATTATACAGCAATCATTTAATAGTTCCAATTTAATTAATAATATTTTGCATTTTTATTGTTGGTTTATAACGCTGAAATTTGGTAAGCATCATAATACTTATAATAAAACATAATTACGCAACAAGCCCTTTTTTAATGTCATTGATAAATACAAACAAATTAATAAAACGTCATAAATAAGTATTTATAAATATTGACAATGCAGTGAAGAAAAAAATATAAAAATAAATAATTAAATTTTATTTATAATGGCCAAACAAATAAACCATTAATTCAATATTTTCCAAAAAACAAAAGCGAAATGCAATTTTATACACACTTCCAATAAGAGAAAAACAACAAATTGAAACAAGCTGCAGTATGGTGGACCTCCACTTTTACCAGCAGCAACCACCATGTCATCGTTAATAAACAGTGGCCAAACAACAAGATGTGGGCCAGCCACATCATGTGGCATATGCATAAATAAATATTATTTTCTTTTTTTAATTTTTATTTTAATTTATTAAATAAAAATTTCGCTCACAAAAAAAAATATAATATTATTATTTGCATAGATGCATGCTCTACATCTGCATGCATGTACTTTTGAATGCATAAACAATATTAAAGGAATGAGTTCTTCTTTCATAGGGAAATATAAATTTTTAATACTGGTGTATAGATTAGTTTAATTCACATAATCTGTATAAGTCTTGACTTAACCCAGCAAAAACTCTACTTCCTAGTAAGCCAGCAAGTAATATTGGAGCTAAGTGATAACTACTTTGAATGAAACACCATTTATAAATAGAAACAAGTAAGAGAACTATGTTCTATGTGCCGAATCTTATATGCCCTTCACCAAAATATACTTTAAAATAAAATTTAAAAACATTTTTTTTCATTGAAGGTCCAACTTATTATAGCCTTATATACATCGTTGCAATGGACTTTGAAGTATCTATCATTAGATATCTATATTGTCTATATTTATGACATAATAATCGAGATGTAGATCAAAAATAGTCCAAAAATAGACGTTGTTCCGATTTTTTCCTTATATCTTAGCCATTTGTGGGCCGATTTTCTCGATTTTAAATAGCAACTGAGCCGGAAGAATTCCCGATATATTAGTGTATAAATCATGTATGTAGGTTACTTGGGGGCTACGGAAAGTTGATTCCAACATACAGAAGGACAGACAGACGGACATGGCTATATCGACTTCGCTATCTATAAAGATACAGAATATATATAATTTGTAGGGTCGCAAAATGTAGAAATTACAAACGGAATGACAAACTTATATATACCATTGCCACTTACGGTGAAGGGTACAAAAAAATTGCCTTGTGTGGGAATCGCTGCTTACTCACTATTATTTTATTAACATAAACATACAACTATATAGTATGAACAAAAAATATAATGGCTTCGACTTATGTTGGACCACTAACGTCCCGTTTTTCAGTCAAACACACAAGGAGGGAATAATGGATTTGTGCAGATGTTTGTAACGCCCAAAAATATTAGTCTAACACTCACCTTAAAGTATACCGATCGACTCAGAATCACTTTCCGTCCGTACGTCTGGCTGGCTGTCCATGTAAAAATATTTTTGCTCATATCTTAGTGTAGGGTATTATATGGTCGGGCTTGACCGACCATACTTTCTTACTTGTTTATATTGGCTGCCAGTGGTAAATTTGTGTGTCCGTTTCGTTACCTTATAAGTTTTTTTCTTCAAATAAACTGATTTTAACAATATGTCCAAATCGCGAAAAAGTTGTCCCAATGATTTGTGATGAATAAACAGTGAGAAACACGTACTTCAACTATTTAAGATTAAGTCCCTGAATAAGTCGTGGGTTTGATGTAAATATAATTTGGAAACAACCGAAAAACTACATTGATAACTTCTATTTTTGAGGTATGAAGAAAAGGAAAGTAACATATCCCGATTTACCGTCTGCTAAATGGCCTGTACTGTAGTCAGACAGCCTACTATCTCCTATGAATCAACATTTATAAGGTTTGTTAGACACAAAAATGGCGGAAGTTTTATCGGATGAACATGAAAACGATTTTGAAGTGTTAAGGACGCCTTCACATTTTTCACAAGATTACTTAAGGGACTTAATAAAAGACCTTGACCTTTCGAAAGAGCAATTGAGCTGCTAGCATCAAGACTCACAAAAATAAATATTTTAACAAGAGGTATAAAAACTCATTTTATCGCGGTCGCGAAAAACTACTTTTTCCATTTTCTTAGGTCTGAAAATTATGTAGTCTTTTGTAATGATTTTGATGGACTTTTAACAAAAATGGGATATTCTAGCTACAAATATGATGAATGGAGATTGTTTATAGATAGCTGAAACCTAAGTTTGAAATATGTTTTACTAAATATTGGTAATAAACATGCAATTGCGCCTATTGCTCATTCTCAAAACGTAGATATTGATTTAAAAAACCTTAAGTACTCGATTTAAAAATTGTTAACTTCTTGTTAGTTCAATAAAGTGGTTACACTTAATTTCCATGTTTCATCTGTTTATGGGACAGCAGAAAAAAACATGACCACTTTTTCTCTGAGAGAAAATAGCATGGCTGGAAAACAAAATGTTATAAAACCCCTTTTAGTTTCCAGAGATACGACAATTTTACCTTACCCACTTTGAGTACAAGAAAACAAAAAGCTTGCATTATTGATGGCCCACCAATAAGACTTTGCACGAAAGGCACGATCTCATACATTTAATGAATGATTTAGAAGAAATGGCTTGTAAAACTTTTGTTGCTGTTGTGAAAGTTTTCTTAGGAAATCAGAAAATTGAAAATATAGAAGAGATAGCTTTACAACTCGTGGATGTAATATAAGCATAAAACAACACTATCTGCATAATCGTTTAGACAAGTTTCCAGTAAATCTAGGATCGTATAGCGAAGAACAAAGATATCGACTCCATCAAGATTTTAAAGTGATGGAAAAAAGATACCAAGGCCGTTGGGACAAACATATGATGGCAGATTACTGTTGGAGTATCACAAGGCAGTGTCCTAAGGAACTCCATCGAAGAAAATCAATACAAATAAGATTCTGACCTGTTAAATAATTTACTAAAATGTAATTTTTCGAAAACTGCACGTAGGATTGAAAAAGTTTTGGGGAGGCGTATCTTTTGAACGCGGTTCTTGTTTTTAATAACTTATATGTCATTTTGATCTGTCATTTATTCTCATCTAGATATTGAACATATTGTAAACAACAAAGTTTTTTTGTTTTGCTTCGAAAATGTCGAATTTTGTGCCAACAAAGCGTCATATGCGGGAAATTTTGCTTCACTTCTTTAATTTTAAAAAAAGTGCAGCTGAAGCACACAGATTGCACGCCGAAGCTTATGGTAAATGTGTTTCATCGGTTTCAATATGCGAGAGATGAATTGTATGGTTGAGAAATGGTGATTTTAACATGGAAAACAAAGATCGCCCAGGCCAGCCAAAAAAGCTTGAAGACCATGAATTGAAGGAATTAAGATTGTTGCAAAATTCAGCAAGAACAATTTAAAAACAAAGTTTTTCTTGCAGCAGAATACATTCAAAAGCAGGGAAATTGGGTACCATAAGAATTGAAGCCGAGAGACCTTGAAAGACGGCTTTTTATGTCTGAAGTACTGCTTGAACGCTATAAACAAAAATTATCTATTATGAGCTGCCGAAGTCTGGCCAGACCATCACAAGTACCGATTTTTTTGAAGCGAACATTGGCGAAAAACGTCCAGAATATGCGGCCAGACATGAAGCCGTAATATTCCATCATGACAATAATGTGCCACTAATATCTGTTAGTAAGTATTTCGAATGAAGTGGTAGGGAAGTTTCGCTTCACCCTCTTTATAGTTTCGATCGGTACAGAACGCTCACGCTTTGAAAAGCACTTCACTTCGTCATGGAACAGAGTATCCGTTATTGGTTTGATTCGTTCTTGGCCTCAAAAGATGAGAAATTCTCTTGGCTCGGAAATATATAACAATGGCCAATATTTTGAATAAATTTATGTATTACAAATGTTTCTAAACAAAAGCTAAAACTTTTTTTTTATACACCCAACAAAATCATACTTGAATCAATTTTAATTTTGGTGGCAGTAAAATCTTTATAGAATTATGTTATAATAGTGTATCGTGCCTAATCTTTGTATAATTAAACTAAAACGAATGCTATGGCCAGATAATCACCACATTATTAGTGATATCAAAATAATGTTTTGACTTTAATTTGCACACAATCTATCATCTAATTAGAAACAATATATGATACATATTAAGTAAGTATGTGGGATATTTTTTTATCTCACATTATAAAATATTTAAAATTACATTTTAAAGAATTGCTTACATTACAGTTCTGTTATAATGTACAACATTATATCCATACAATACCAAACATAGACATATGGTACAACATAATTTCCTTTTGTATGACGTTGGAAATATATATCATCGGCCTTATCAACATCATAGTTGTTTTTAGCCTGGTAGTGTCATGGATTTAAAAATAACTCGCTAGAAATATCAACTATAGGAGACGTCTCCTATATGATCCTTGTTGCCCGTCCTTCTTTTCTCTTAGTTTAATTTTACGGAAATTATATTTTTTTTACTAAAAAAACAAAAGCATCTGAAGGGAAAACAGAAAAGTTAAATGAAGAACATAACTCCAAGTACAAAGGAAATATAATATAGTTGCAACATAAAATAAAACATCGCTGTTATTTCATATTGTGTGGTTCATGAATGATGACATTTTTTAAGAACATAACTTTTATCTCGTATGTCTTTCCTCTGCCATATTTGCCTCAAAACAGGAAAGGGAAATGCTAGAAAGAAAACAGAGGAATAAAAAGTCATATATGTTTCGTAATAAAATGAAACATTAAAATTAAACTATACTCCAATTTAACACAAATAAATGATTAAAATTTTATTCATCACAAAGTAATGAAGCCAAACATTATCAGTCATATAGACCAATCGTTTGGCATGTTAAAATAACAATCTGCTAAACTACCGAAATAAATGTTATTATCGTTACCGCTAGAATACGGTTAACTCAAAACACCAATTCCGTTATTCTAGATTCCGTATGTTCTCAAAAATTAAGTATATTGAAATTTATAAAAAACAAGTAAGAGAGATATATTCGGCTGGGCCGAATCTTACATACCCTTCACCAAACTATACTTCAAAATAAAAATTTTAAATATTTTTAGATTTATTTTTTTTCCAGTTGTTTTTTTTTCATTTTTTGGAAAAAACATTTTTTCGAATTTTTTTTTTAAATTTTTTATGTAAAATTTTTTAAAAAAATTTTTTTTTTTTAAATTTAATAATTTTTTTTTTTATATTTAGCGAAAAAAACTTTTGGTGAAAAAAAAAATCTGGTTAAAATTTTTTCCCGATTTTGACCCATTGTAGGTCCAACTTACTATGGTCTATATATTAATGACATAGTAATCCAGATATAGGTTCAAAAATAGGTAAAAAATCGAGGTTGTCCTGGTTTTTTCCTTATATCTCAGCCATTTGTGGACCGATTTTAAATAGCAAACTTCTCGAAAGCATGTCTGACAGAATTATTGAAGATTTGGATCCCGAAGATATCTAGGGTCTTCAGAAAATTGATTTCAACAGACGGACAGACAGACAGACAGACAGACAGACAGACAGACAGACAGACAGACAGACAGACAGACAGACAGACAGACAGACAGACAGACAGACAGACAGACAGACAGACGGACATGGCTAGATCGTCTTTTGTTAGGGATAACAAAATCAATGTACCCCCCATTTCTTAGGTGATGAGTTAAAAAATATTCTCAGTAATGAAGATTTCTAAATTGTTTTTTTTTTTTTTTGTATTTAGGAAATTGTTTCAATTATATTAAATTCATTAAAGCCTTCTGAGTTTTAATTACAAACACAATGTTACAGCCTTTTATCTAATCTTAAAACTTGTTTCTTGTCTGATTGCAAATTTATGCATGTGTCCTGATTTTAAGAAATATTTTAAAATCATTAGACATTTACTATGTAGTTTTGTAAAGAAGAATATTCCCAATTTACCATGTGTCTATGCTTCTGAATAACTCTTAGTATATGAAATCTGCTTATTTAGTTCAACTACTACTTCAGTGAGTATTTGTAAGTGTTTTGCATATTAATTGACACATGTTTGCTGGAATAGCAAATGACTGTAAATGTGCAAAATATCAACCAAACAAAAAACCTAATGATTATTTCATCTCAAGTGTCATATATGGATTTTACATAATGTAAGACAAAAAAAACCCTTTACTTCTCAACCCGAAAATTACATAGACAAAAGTAAAGTAGAAGTACATTACAACCACTATTGCACAACTGTACATGTGTAAGTAATTGATAAAGTCTACTTATGCATAGAAGCCTAGATAAACAAACGTATGTAAATAGAAAACATCTGTGGTTACAATCGATAACCGACTAAGTCGATGTAAGAAATGATTGCATTAGGTACACTGTGTATAATTTGTTAAGTCATGGAAATATAACCATATACGGACACCACTTCGTGAAAGAAGACAGTGATCAAGAAAAAAAGTGATCATTTTCTCAGGCTCATATCTTGCAAACCGTTCGGAATTTTGAATATATAAAATCAAAAAAACTTCACCTTTGAGAACAAAATCGCAAACAGCTTTAAACATTTTTTTTTTGCCTTTTTTCCCTGTTCAAAACATTAAATATATACATGAGATATATATTTCTCTACAATGCACAGTGGGGCAGAATCAAAATTTTTTGGAAATAAATCTGGCATTTCTAAACGGCTGGTTCGATCGGGATAAAATTTGACATGGGCGTAGCCAAGGAGTATTTGAGTTTAATTTATTAAAACAGACTCTACAAATGCTCTAGGCGCGGCGCTATGGGGGCTCAAAGTAGGGTACCTTCGACACGTAAAATTTTTAAACAATTTAAATTTTTTTGTTTCCCATCTAATTTCATTTTTAAATTTTTGGAAAGCGCTCGGCTAGATCTTGCAAAAACATGCTTGCTTGTGCTATTTATCTCTTATAATTTCCGAGATAAATAGCTTTTCAGAATTGAAATTTTCAAATTTTGCCATACCTTGGTACGCTTTTTAAAAATATAGGGCGTACTCTTGAACGGAATGGACTCGAATTTTTTTCATTAGTTAGATAAATAAATTGCTAAAAATTTAAAAATCTTTGAAATCGGATGGGAAACCAAAAAATGGAACGTGTTTAAAAATTTTACATGTCGATCGGACCAGCCGTTTAGAAATGCCAGATTTATTTCCAAAAAATTTTGATTCTGCCCCACTGTGGATTCGTGCGTTGCTCAAAATAAAAACCAAATGATGTCCACAGCAATTTTAAAATTTTGTCAGACCAATTGCAAGTCAAAAGCGTTATCTAGTAATTTTCTGAGCCTGTCCATTCACAAATCCAAGAAATCGATTGCGTTCATAAGGCTTTAGACAAATATATGTATGAAACGTTCAGAAATTCATGTATTTTGTCACTCGTCATTTCTGGTTTTATTTTTGGTTTTTTTGTAAATGAATATAATTTTTTACTGAGATTTTTAAGTGTGTTTTATTGCCTTGTTAATGCAACTTTGCTCTATGTGTATGTATTTGCAAGGAAATATGCTTAAGATGGCGTACAGAGCAAACAGGATTTTTATTACCGTTAGAAAATATCCCGTTGTAGATGCGACCGGGAGATAAAAATGTTTCATCAGAATCATCTTTTTAAAACAACTACATGGTATAAAAATCTCAAAATCCTATTGAGTACTTTCTTAGAAAAATTATGTTAAAATTCAACATCGATTTACTCAAAATGCATTTTTGGCCCCCGGACGACGATTTTTTAGTAAAGTGTTAAGTGATTTTTGCATTGTGAACGTAGCTTAAATCGTAATAAATAAAAGGTCCACACAAAATTTGTTTTATAAATCTGTAATAAATTTATAACTTAGACTATTATTGCTTGTGACCACAGACATTGATATGATTCCAAGCAAAATTATGTATACACCTATGCATAATTGCCATCTGTTTGGCTTTCTATAATGTGAGCATACGAATGTAAGTTTAGTACCCATGAAAAACGTATTAGTTTCACAACTAGATCTAGAACCAATGCATAAAGCCAGCACTCGTTCTAGTATGGCGTTGGTGCCAATGATTAATATTTTAAATTTTCCCCTCCAGAACCGATTCTAAAGTTGCGGGGCTAGCACACGTTACTAAAAACGGTTGTGGAACCAGTTCTATAATCAGTGATTTTAGGTTAAATTTGAAATTGGTTCCGATGAAGTAAGTATTGAGTAAACACACCTTCATAGGAACAGTTGTAGAATTAAGAACAGCTTCTTATGAACAGCTGCAGTGCTAGTTTTTTTATCAGTGATTTTTGTTTGAAAACTTATTTCAAGAAGCTGATTTTCTAATACAATATTTAAATTTTTGTTAGAAATTTTTCTCGAAAGCGTGATTTTCGACTTTGACTACTATTTCTTGTGACCACAGACATTGACATGAATCCAAACAAAAAAGATTTGTATGCACTTATTCATACATTGTCATCTGTTTGGCTTTGTATAATGTAAGCGTACAAATGTATCTGTGCAATGGTAAACATTCTGAAACCGAAACGGCACAGTGTTGTAGTAACTCTTCCTGTATTTTTGGATATTGTATTATTAGTAGATTTTTGCCATGATGAGATACCATTTGTGTTACAAGTGTCAGGAAATAATAAACTTGGCATCAACAAGATGCGTTGGTTTGCTGGAGAATGAAAATACGAATGCACATACTGACTTAAAAACAAACAGTTAAGATGGTCTCAAAACTCAATTAGAACAGACAATGTCAACTGCATCAATAACAAGTCTATAGTAATCATAGTAGAAAATCCTATAAATAAACATAAAAGGCATACAAATATTTACTTCACATTTGATTTGTGTGGCAATCTATATAGGAGCATAATAAGATGACAGGCTGGGGTTGCATTGTTTATAATGGGTGTTTTTTTATAGAGGCGGAAAACTATAAATTTATATAAAACCGAAAAAACATTTTTAATACCCATTCAATATGATTGCGGGCATGAGGCCGCCCCGGCTAGCGCGTGCCTCGATGTCCATTTTCAAACACCTTTCGCAGTAATTCAGGCTGCATATACTGCGCAATAAGGCGTCGAATATTCGTTTCCAAGTGATTGATCGTTTTTGATTTAGCAGCATAAACCTGATACTTTTCTTAGTCAAATGTTTCTCTCAGTAAATATGTATCCCTTATAGACAGTAATCGTCACAAATGTCTTATCACTTGGCTGACTCCAATTTATATATTTTGGTCATTTGACACTTATGTGCTCTTTGTAGTGCAGAGGGAAGACAATTGGTTACTTTATACATCCTAGGTAATCTAGCGTGAAGACAATTGTCACTTAAGTGTCTCTAAGTAATCTGTAGTGTTGTCACTTTAAACGTTTTGTGAGTAATTTGTTCAAACTGGTTATATAAAAATTGTGTTGATATAATTCTCATAGAGTTTATTTTTGCTTAAATATACAGATATCCCATGTAACATAGAGTGAAGTCAATAGTCACTTTAGTGTCTCTTAGTAACCTATAGTGAAGTCACTTTTGTACTGCAATTTAGAAAGTAGTTATTTTAGCCAACAGAAGCAATCTATTGAAGAATTGTCGAAGGAAGATGTGTTAACAAGCAATCGTTTCTCAGACTGTCTATGATATGTCTTTTTAGATAACTATTTGTGGTCAGTTAGCACCCGCACTTGTAAAAATAACTAGTTATCTAGCTGATCAAGTAACCAGTTAGGTAGCTAGTAAAGTAACTGACGCTATGTAACCAGTATGTGAATCGAATGCCTTGACGACTTTGGACCAGCCATCGGTGATGTCCGATTGCAATCAAAAAGGGTCAATTGACCCCCTGCTTAGGATATGCACGTGTTAAAATAACTAGTCACGTAGCTATTGATGTAACTAGTTCCCACACTAAATAATGGGTAAAATCACTAGTTCGGGACTGTCTCCTAGAACTGCTGGGATGTTACCAAGCACAACACCTGCACCTTTGAACGTTTGATTTGTGCAACGTGTAGCTTCTCATTTGTAAAACAAAATTATTGTAACAAAGAAAAAATAAATAAACTTTTGTATACAAATGTGATGTCTGACTTTCTGTTTGTTGTTTGCCACTTTTTTCATATTTCCCAACCCCCATAATTTTTCAAAGTTGCAAAGTGAATTTTCAGCAAATCAGCTTTTAGTATTTGTTTCTGTTGTGTTTTTTAAAGTTTTGTGTGGGATGTTGGACAGTTTTTGCACTGTTGCAATACGTATGATGGCTATAGTGTTCTTAAAACAACAAAAGTAAGCTATTTGCTGATTCAGACTGGAATAGTAAGTATTTGGGAAAAAATAAGTTTTTACTGGAGTATAGAGTTTTTACAAGATATATTTTAACACTTTTGTTTTATCACCAAAATTCATATAAGCTTGGATGTAAAATTTCCGTTTACATTTGTTAAATGTATATAGTATTTTAACGTTGCATTTTTTTTTGCTGTTGCTGGATTGTACTTTTTTAGAATGCTTCCACCCTTTATAAAATGTCAGCTTATGTATGTTTTGTTGTATGTGATATTTCTGAATGTTTATTTACACGATTTCCTATTGAATTTTAAATTTGTTGAATTAAATTGACCTATGAACTTATTGAAAATGTTCATGACTTCATATATTTGAAACCAAAAATTTATTTTTCAGAATTTGTTTAGATATTGAGTAAACAATTAAAATCCGGTACTAGTGTTCTTTTTGTGACATTTTCTATATAAACTTAATCCATAAATGTTGCAATTCTCTTTTGGCAAGTCAGCAAATTTCTATTCTTAACTAGTCAACCTATTCACATGTCATTTTCATGCTCTGTTTATTTTTTGGTTATTTTCAGTTTTTGTTCTTCGTCTAATTGATTCTCTTCTTTCATAACTGTCTCTATTCAAAAGAGTTTACTAATATTTCATATCCTCTCATGCATTATTACACGTACAAACACACACAAAACAATGTCAACGATTCCTGTTTGATTTGTCAGTGTTAAATTTTGCTTTCAAAGTTCAGCTCAGTGTCTTGTGTAAGCAGAAGTGAATATTTGTGTGTTGAAGTGTGGTGATGTTGAGTTCCCACGTGAACACTAAAATCCCAAAATACAGATGACTGAAGTAATATCGTCATTCAAGTGAGCAACCATTCATTCATTCACTTATTCATTGTGGCATCTTCTCATACATCAATTCATCCCTTCATCCTATTGGTTGTAACTGTAGTATAGAGAAAACTTACATCCGTATATGTCAAGTGCAATGTAATGTATTGCTTATGCTAGATCCACATTTGTTGCGGACATATATGTTGGTATTTTTTAAGATTTGTTTATTTATTCGGTATCCTTTAAAGCACTTTATAAAATATAGTATTAGAAATGTTTAGATGGAAGGCACTTGTTCGAATATTAAACAAAAAGGATTTTATAAGTCTCTTAATTACAATTCTGTCCACAGGGTACGGCAATACTTATAGTTTTTCTCGACTACTTTTTTTAGTACTTCTTTTTATTTTCGAATAAAGTGAAATAACGATAATATCAATGTTACAATTTCAAAAAGTCATTAGTATTGTTACGAATGTGCAATAGCGTTTTGAATTTAACGGTCTGTAATGACTGCCTGCAGCTTTCATCATACTGCCAAAACCAGGACATACAAAATCCTAGAACTCAGACTTCCACAACTGTATGGTACTTTTCTAAAGGCTTCAAGCGAAGCCAAATATCTTGGCGTAATTTTGGACTCTATGCTCTCGTGGAAACGTAATACTAATAATCGAATGAAAAAGGCACTATGTGCTTTCTAACCATATATTGTACACTGGATGTACACCGCGGTCATAAGATCAATTTTGACCTATGGGGCTCTTGTATGGTGGAGAGCGGTGGACACCAAGACTCACCCCTCTACTCTAAATAAAGCACAAAGACTAGCATGTCTTGTAATTACTGGCTCTATGAATTCTACCCCTCAGGCCAGTCTAGAGACGATGCTAAATATAACTCTCTTTTATATATATATATATCAAATGCATTTCTCCTAAGTCTGATCTACGACTTAAACAGTCAAGCGGCTTGAAGCATGATCGTATTGGTCACGGCACCATCCTACAAAAGATAGGTAGGCCATTCATGAGCCAAGAAACGGATTACTTAATACCTACACCGAATTTTGATAGGACGTTTAGGATCAAGATACTGACAAGGGATGACTGGGTCGCGAACATTGTCTTAAGGGATGACGTGATCTCAGTCTACACTGATGGTTCAAAAACAGAAAGAGGCACGGGCTCTGGAATTTTCTCCGATGAACTGGTCCTTTTAAGGATAAGGAGGAAGAATTGGTACAACATCTTTTATGTGACTGCCCAGCCTTACAAGACTACTATATATTGGTAGATGTCTTTTCCATGATCTGCAATGTCTCAGAGATGTGTCACTAGTATCAGATTTATTAGAAGTACCGGCTGGTTCTCAAGCGGATCACAAGAAGCACATAGTCAACGAAATTAGGGTGGGCAACTATTCTCCCTTTATGTATGAAATTTCAACATAAGGGAATGGTAATTCTAAGGGTATTACAATGGGCCACAAAGCCTCCGAGTGAACTCGCTAACCCACGCAACCAAACCTAAGTTTGTTGTCAAAAACCTAACTCTTGCAATAACAATGTATTTTATTGTTGTATCAGACATATGATTTATTTTATTTTGCTTAACAGGACGAAGTATCTCGACTCCATGTATAATTCTCTATGGTCGAATATATATTGCTTTTGGATTTATTTTATAATACCAGCATTATTTTCTTTCTCCAGGAAATTATTTAAAACATTTTAATTTAATTTTGTTGGTTGTTGCTCTTAAACTTTGTAGACATGTATGGATTTGTGTTTAAAGTTTTAAAATCCACATCATATTTAATTTTATTTTTTAATGTCTTCTCATTAAATAATCCTAATCACTAAAAACGACAAGTAGTCGGGAAAGTTTTCAGCCAAATTTTCCAACACTCCTGATTTAAGTAAACACAAACATTCTAACATGTAAACACTGCTGGACGAATAGAAAACATCAGCATATTTTCAGCCGCAATCACCATCATTTATATTCTTTCATGACGACTTTAAATGTTTGACGAACGCAGCAGTTGATAGAATATACTTCAGTGCTAGTTATATTGTAAAATATGTTAATTAAGTTTCTATTAGAAACCCAAATCAAAGTAATATGTGAGACTTTTTCAGGTAGAACGTTTTTTAATACATTTATGTTAATTATACTTAGCTTATTACAGGTTT
Source organism: Calliphora vomitoria (assembly GCA_942486065.2). Classification (NCBI taxonomy): domain Eukaryota; kingdom Metazoa; phylum Arthropoda; class Insecta; order Diptera; family Calliphoridae; genus Calliphora; species Calliphora vomitoria. The sequence continues at coordinate 68,123,740 of OW818032.2, read as the reverse complement.
TAACAAGAATCATTAAAGACGTAGCTTCTCCTCTATTAAGGTCCCTATTTGAATAAGATCTAGCCAATAGCTAATAAACATTGACTACCATTTTGGTTTCGTTCAACACCACTTCATAATGTTAAATTTAATGCGTTCCGAATTTTACTTAAAACTGGACCTATTGATAAACAGAGGTCCTCCTATCAACCAACTTGATTTTATGTTGTGTTTTTAAATAGTGACTGTGCAAACATTTTTAACAGTTTTCTAATTTCGACTTTGCTTCACGGAAATAATATTTGTTTGTAGCACTGGAACATTAACTCCTTATTGATATTTCCCGGATGCCATAGTATTTTCTGTTTATTATGTCCCTCTAAAAAACAGGACAATTCTAACCAACTGTTCAGTGTTTGATACAGTAGTAAAACAAATATTTGAGTGTGTTTATATAAAACTGCTTTGTTCATTTGTTAATGTGGTTTTATTGGGGGGAGATATTAAGGTTTTTCTCCATATAAATCACTAGGTTCACTACATTTAGATGTTTATTTTTGTTAGAATTTGTAAACTTGTTTGTAGTTTAATGTTTGCTCATCCTATGAACTGTTTTGTTAGACAACAGTTAAAGTATTAATTTGGGAGGTATTTAGGAAACAAAACTTTTTTATGTATTTATACAAAAATATGTACATAAGTTTTTGTGTATACTTATGTTAGATTTTGGTTTATTTATTTAACACTTGATGTATGTTTGGTCAGGATTTTAATGATGCTATTTATCTAATTTAATTTATACTCTTTTAATTTATTAAATGTTTAAAATGAAATGTGTGCAGAAACGTTTGATATCGAATATACTTGAAATAAGTTTTAGTTTTGACGCCACAACAATCATTGTAAACCTATGTTTTTATTGTTTGAAGTCTTTAACTTAAAATTCTTGTTTGTTTTACAAAACTTCAGCCATTTAAAATAATCAGTTTAGTGGTTGCGCAATTGTTTTCAGTTTCTTTTTTTTTCAAACAAAATCCTGGCACTCGAATAATTGACTTCACAAGAAGCTAAACTTATAGAAATAGGAATGGAAAATCTTTATTAGCCATGTGGCTTAAATATAAAAAGACGTTCTGTGTTTATTTTTTCACTTTCGTGGCGTCTGGTTTATGTGTTGTGGTGTCTTTTTAAAAAAGCCTACAACAAGATAAGATTATTTAGCAGGTAATAGGCGACCGTAAAAATCATTAAGTATAAAAGTGGCAACAGTTTGAGTATTAGTTTTTAACACTAGTTTATAGTTTATATATTTTTGCAAAGTATTTTAAAAAAAATTTGTATAGACCTAATAGTGTGTAGATTTTGTTAAAAAACATCATATTAAAGACGTTTGCAAGTCTGTTTGACCTACCAACATAATGGTAGTAGTGTATTGTTTTTCTCTTTCTGCTCCTTTCTTAATTTCATGCACAACAATTGCCAATAAAATGCAATAAATCTCTGACTTTAAGAAATCGTGTCGCATAATAAAAAACCAAAAGAGCCATGTATTTAGATACCAAAAAATAAATAACTAAGTATATCATTGTGTGTATTGGCTTTGACTAAATTTCATTACAATCCAACCAGTTCTTTTCTCATACTCCTTTCCTTGACATTTTTAGTTTTTTCTATTGAAACAATTTTCGAGCAAGAGATTATTTATTTTTAGTCAATTGCAGCATAGTTGAGAAATTTAGAACTGCTTTTATACATGTTTATTTATTAAAATTAAATTCTTAAGGATTTTAAAAATCTATACTCTACAATGTGTATGACTTAATAATGCGGGATTTACAATAGATGGTGTAACTTTTGAACGTGGTTTTTTATTAATAACTTTTAAGTCATTTTGAAGGCTACATATCTGTCATTCATTCTCAGTTACTTCTTGAACATTATAGTGTAATCAACAAAGTTCTTTTTTCTGCGAAATTGTCAAATTTTGTACCAAAAAAGCGTCATATGCTTAAAGTTTTGTTTACTTCTTTAATTTAAAAAGTGCCTCTGAAGCACACCGATTGCTCACCAAAGCTTATGGTGAATGTCTTTCATAGGTTTCAACGTACGAGAGATGGTTCTGAAGAAATGATTTGACCAAAGATCGCCCAGGCGAGCCCAAAAAGTTTTAAGGCTATGAATTGAAGGCATTACTCCATGAAGATTGTTGTAAAACTCAACAAGAGCTTTCAACATCGTTGGAAGCTACACAAGCAGCATCTTAAAAAAGTTTGCAAGTTGCAGGATTCATAAAAAAAGGGAAATTAGGCACCATATGAATTGAAGTTGAGAGACCATGAAAACAGATTTTGCATATCCGAAATGATGCTTGAACGCTATAAAAGAAAATGAGTTTTGCACCGAATCATTACTTGCGATGAAAAATGGATGCATTCCGATAACCCGAAGCATAAGAGATCATATGTGAAGCCCGGTCAAACAGCCAAATCGATACCAAAGCCAAATAGCCATGGCGCTAAGGTAATGCTCTGTATTTGGTGGGTTTCACAGGGAACCTGTACCGAATGCAGCGGATTCGTTTGAAGTGATCATTGGCAAAAAAACGTTCAAAATATGCGGCCAGACATGAATCGGTAATATTCCATCATTATAACGCTCGGCCACATGTTGCAATACCTGTTAAAAAGCATTTAGAAAGAAGTGGTTGGGAAGTTTTACTTCACCTGCCTTATGGTCCAGACTTTGCCCCGTCCGAGTACTATTTGTTTGCATCGATGCAGAACGTTCTCTCTGGGATACGCTTCACTTTGGAACAGAGAGTATACGATATTGGCTTGATTCGTTCTTGGCTTCAAAATATTAGCAGTTCTTGTTACCAGAAAGAAGGGAAAAGGTTGTAGCTAACAATGGCCAATACTTTAAAAAAATGTATATTGTACAAACGTTTTAAAATAAATGTTTAAAATTTTAAAAAATCCCGCACTTTTAAGTCATACACCCAATATATTGTTGCGTTTTTACCTTTTAAAAACGGGGGTTTATTTCCTTTAAATAAACTAGATACTTTTGATTGCAAATGAAAGCAGTTTAGTGGTTTTTATTTATTTAAAATGCACAGCAACAACAGTTCAAATAGTCACTCAGTATTTTTATACACGTTTATCAATTCGCAGAAATACACACACACTTTATAATGTACAAGTATACACTGGCAATGCAGTTGAAGTCTCTACTTAACGATGCTTCAAATCAGACTGACTCTGTGGTGTTCTCACAGCCAATTTATATACACTGTATTACCATCTAGAAAGCTTTATTGATCTTAAAACTAGAATATTCGAATTCTAGAGCTTTCCGATGTTAGGCATTAATCATTTAGTGTTACCATACTTACAAACAATGCTCAACACATAGCTTTTATTCAATGTTGTACGTTCTACAGCAATGTTAATAATACCCACAGATTTGTTCAAGTTTGTGAAGCACTGCTGTTGAGAGGCATTATACAACTTTAAACAAGCCGTTAAAACAGTTATATTTAAATTTAAGTACAATTTCGTAACAATATTTTTACATTGTGCTATATATTTGATAACCACTACTTATATTTTAATTTGTTGGTATTGTACTGCGAAAATATTGTATTGTGTAATATTTACGATTCTGCCAAATATTTTAGGAGTAAACGTACATTTGTATGAAAATGTATGTAAGTTTTTTTTACAATTTCACTTGTCTTTTTATTCTATTGTATAAGTACGAGTACTTAGACTACAGTATCTCCTAAGATTACATCCGATCAAAAGGATTGTTGTCGCCATTAGGACAAATACAGTCAATATGCCTACTATATAATGTATGTGGCTTTTAGAATCATAACAAGTAAGAGTGGCATAGTCGGCTGTGCCGAATCTTGTATACCCACCATCAATTTTTGACAATAAAATATTTTTCTGATGTAGGATTACGGACATATCCTCACGAAAGATGGTAGAAAGATTTAGTTTCATATAAAACTTATTTATGTCCAATTTCATCACGATATCAATTATTATAAGACAATTATAAATGTTCAAGTCATTTTCTGAGAGGGACGTTGTATGAGGACTAGGGCAACTGTTGCACGATATTCACCATATTTTACAGTATAATTATAGAGTAATTATAACTAGTTTGTACTAAATGATAGGATTGCGGTATAATCAATATATTTATGGAAGTTTGTATGGGAGCTAGTTAGTATTTTCAATACCAAATAAACTTTATCAACAGAGAGTATTTGTGGACAATTTCAACTAGCTAGCTCCTTTCGTTTGGGGCCTACCGTGTTTTTAACAGACAGATATACGGACGGACAGATACTGCGACCAATACTTGGATATGTTACAGACAGAATGAAAAAATCAATATATCTGTTTTTTGACGGTGGTTATATCAACACACATAAACTCACATTTAGTTTATATAACAACTCTTAAGGTAGGGTCACACATGACAAATATTTGACGAAAAAGACGTAACCACTAAATAAAATATATTTGTATTCTTTTATTTATTTCAAAAACTTATTTAACTTAGGATGATTCAAAACAAACAATTTAGTTTTATTTTATTTGATGCTGTTTGATCTTACAAAACAATTGTAAGAGTAAACACGTCAAACAAATTTGTGCTAAAAAAAGTGGATACGCTTTTTTGAGCAAATATTTGTCATGTGTGACCCTACCTTTACGCACATAAAAGAAAAGGCAGACACTTATTCAAAGAGATTTAAAAGTTTATAAAAAATATTCGACTCTCTATCGAATATATTCAAAATTACTAAGGTTCGGTTGAAAAGAAAAACACGTAATGAGAATTATGGCAAAATATTGTGTTATATTGGTAAAACAATGAAGATCCCACAAATATATTAAATTTGCACCAAGTTAATCTTAGTTTCATATAAACTTGTCTGTTTTTTTGTATGAACATTTTAATGGTCTATTGTGTTAGTTCTGGTTTTTGTAATGCCCAAATTATAAGTCCAACACCTGCTTGAAAGTATACAGATACTCAGAAACATTTTATGAGTCGATCTAATAATATTCGTCTGTCCGTCTTACTGTCTGGCTGTCCATATAAACCTTGTGGGCGAAATACAGGTCGCAATTTTGAAGATATTTGGATAAAATTTGACATATGTGTTTCTTAGGGTGAAGGACGATGCCTATTGAAAGTGGTTTAAATGGGCTCATCATTTCACCTTGTCCCCATAGAAATGTTCTCCCGAAATAGTACACAGAGAAAACAGATTCGTAATGACAACCGAATTTTTCACCAATCGAATTTACGCGATTCTATCTAACATCAGAAAGAGATTCGTTGTTTCATCTGAAGTTTTTAACATTTAGTCGGTCATAAATACCAAGTAAATCGATTGCAAATATTAAAAAATGTTTAATTTTCAAAGAAAAAATTAAAAGCAGCAAAATATATGAAATTAAAATATTGATTTGTCTCCACATGCATTAGCAATATCATTCAATTATTCTTGAAATTGTAAAAATTTTCAAAAACCCCATCTTATCAGCAAAGCTCACTAGGACTCTTACTGCAAAACGATTGAAATTCCAAAAGAGTAACCTAAAGTATCACCACATTCTATCTCATATTCATTCAGTCAGACTCTATCCATATAATCAATTGCAATTAATCTTTTTAAAAATACTTCACTTAAACTTACTGTCTTAGTTTAGAGATGTAAGGAGTGAGATCGAAAAATTCTTAACATACATATATGTTAATTAAAACGAAACCACTAAACTTACAGTTTTAATTTTTTTTATTTGATGGAAATTATTATTACAATTTACAAAAAAAAATATTTTTATAGTTCTAATCACTAGTGATGAAATTTTGAACCTTTTTCGGAAACCCTTCCATTAACATTTGTATAATACTTTATGTCACTTTGTTCGAACAGGTAGTCCATCTCCGTTTAAAATCTACCACACTTTTGGACACCTTTTTTGTGCTCTTCAATTATTTTTTAACAAGACTCCAATATTTTTCCCCTGGCCTTAGCTCCGGGCAGTTTGGAGGATTTGCCTCTCTTGGTACAAATACCACATTATTGTTCTTATACCATTCAAGGGCTCGATTACCATAGTAACAGGATGCCAAGTCAGACCAAAAATAAGTGGATACATTTTGAAGTCTTACGAATGGAAGCAGCCTTTTTTGTAAACATTCCTTGATGTAAATTTCGGTATTTATATAGCCCGTTGTAAGAAATGATTGGCTTCTTTTGTCGCAACTGCATATTGCTTGCCATACCAAGACCTTTTTGGGAAATCTTGTCTGCTTTTGGGTCCTAAACTTTTCTTCAACATTCCTTCAAGCATCATCAAAATAAAATTTTTGACCAGGAAGTTGCGAAAAATCTGCCAGAACATACGTTTCGTCATCCATCGGGATGCATAGATTCTGTATATGTCTTCATCAACAGATTCAGAGAAAGCGACTCAGATGTATGATTTATCATTAAAAACTGATTATCTAAAATTGTATTTAGATAAGAAATCATTTATTAGAAACTAAAAAGCAAACCATCGACTAACGAAGATGCGAGCAATGATTCTCGATGTCCTATAATTCTTAAGCTAAATAATAAGATGAGTAGCAGAGTAAACCCCTTACAAACAATGCCGGAGACAAAATAAAGGGTGTTTTTTAAAGCCCGATAGAACTTTATATTGAATATTTGAAAGATCAATACATGGCATTAAATGATTTCGGACACAAGGCCAACGAGCCTGTTTTTGACTAAACCCATTCAAGACGTCCAGTTTTGAGCCACATTTTTTAGCATTGCTGCAGTATGTCACGAATAATAGGAGCATTGTTGGCCTCTAAAGCGTCAACTGTTGCTGGTTGATCAACATAAACCAATAAATTCAAATAATCTAGAGGTGTCAAATCGATCGGCCGTGGAGGACAACTGACAGTTCAATTTCTTGAAATCAATTTATAGCCAAATTTTAATATCAATAAATCGATGGTTGCGGTCGCCGTATGACATGTAGCGCAATACTGTTCAAACCACATCTCACCCGGAACAATGTCATTCATATTTTTTTAAACAAAAATCATTGACCTTGAGCTCCGTCTTAATTTTTGAAGAAATAAGGTCCAATGCTGCCACCAGCGTGTAAACCACACCAAGCGGTGCATTTTTGTGGATATATTGGAGTGAAGAGTCTGATGTGGATTGGTTTCATTCCATATGCGGCAATTTTGTTTATTAACAAGACCGTTGGGCAAAAATTAGTCTCATCGCTGGACATAATGTTGCGATAAAACAGTCGTATATAAGTTGCGCGAATCGATGACTGATTTTTAAAGTAAATTTGGATAATCTGTGTAGCGTTGTTCAAGCGTCAATTTATTCATGATGATTTGCCCGAGTATACCGATCATAAATGTCAAAAAGTGAGCGCAGTATGACAGTTTGACAGAAAGTCGTTTCCTAAGATCTAGCGGGATTAAAAAACCACCCTTTCTAAGAAAAAATTCATATTACCCCAAAATTGTTTGAAAAGTACACAATGTATTCAATGACTGCATTAGAAAAACTAATGTATGCAGATGACGACAACATTATTCTTCACTCAGCTATAAACGTCTATCACTTCTATTTACACTAAGATCAATATTCAATATTGCAAATGCTTATAAATTTCATCAGAATCCAATAAAATCTACAAACGTTGACAGTTTCAAATTCAGCTTTCTTTACTTTTTTGTTATTATTTTGGTAACAAATAACAGTTTTTAATATAAAAAATATATGTCCTGTACTAAAGCAGATTTTATTGTTATTATTTGTGCAAGAGGAAATTTATATTTTTAAAATTGGCAAACACAACGTTAGCCGAAAATAATAATATTTTTATTTACATGTGTGACCAAATAACCCAGATTAGTTGAAGTTGTTTTGAAAGAATGCACAAAAAGTGCAGCAAAAATGGAAATATCTACTCAGCTCCAAAGTGGAGGTGGAAAAGAATTAATTCATTAAAATTAGAGCAACTTCAAACTTCTATTTCTAAAAATATTTAAAACTTTTATTTTATAGTATAATTTGGTGAAGGGTATAAAAGATTCAGCACAGCCGAATTACATCTGAATCAATTTCCGCTGATAGTTCTCAGATGGATTATAGTTGTTGAACCAGAATGATTGCAATGAATGCCAGAAAACAAAATTGCCTTTTTTCATAAGGTGAAGTAGCCATGTTAATAATTTTATAGTAAATGGTAAATTTGAAGGGATATCAACTTAAATAATAATTTTTTTATACTCTGTTTCTAATAAAAATAGATTTCTATCAAGCAGAGAATTAAAGGCATTAATTTAATTCTCTGCTTTTGAATCTCATAAAAACTGAAAATATAAATGAAAAACTATTTGAAATAAGTTTATAATATGAATTTTTGGCCATAACGGATATATTATCACTATTACCAAATGACATACAAACATGACAGACATACTCTTATATACTCTTACCAACATTCTCTTACATTCGCATAGTCATATGAGTATTTGCTAGTAATCTTTCTAATAAAAATTCTATATTTGCAAAAATATATGAAAGTGTGTCATACAAAGCAAAAACAAATAAGAAAATAAAAATGGAAAAGAAAATATACATATAGCTGGACAAATAGACATATACATATACTTTAGAATGTGTTTGTTTATTTCGTCCTTCTTCTGTTTATCTAACTTTTCAATACATTTTTGCATGAATAAAAAAGCGTAATGAGCCAAAAATATCAAGTTGAAAAGTTTATTTGCTTTTGTTCTCTACAATACTAATAATAAATGAAATCATACATGGATGCTTATACGAGGATAGTTAGGGAAGTTTCCATAATTTCTAAAGCACATTCATCTATCAATTTTATTGAATTGATTATTCTTCGGCTATCTAACACTTCTGCACTCCTTGTGTCAATTTGACGCAATTTTGAATTACAAACGCAAAATTTTTCCCTTTAATTATAAAATATGAACGTGAAACTTTAATTTATAAATGGTTGTCACAAACATATACATGTTTATTGTAACCATATATATGGTTGATACAATAATGTGAATCGTAAATTAACCATATTATTGTTACCACAATCATATATATAGTTACTGTGACTATAATATTGTTAAACATTTTGAAATTGTTACAGTAACCATGCACAAATGTTGTTTCGGGATGTAATAAATTCCATCCCAAAGGAATGGAGTTTAATCGAGCCAAAAGTTCTGCTCGATTTTTGGACAAATTTAAATCACGTATCAAATCATTGAGATCTTTTTGAAATAGCAGATCTCTTATATAAATTAACTGCTCAGCAATATGGAGGAGCAATATATGCGTTACTACTCAATAATCATCCGGTAAAATGATTTAAGGTGCTAAATTTTGAAACCAATACTTAATTTTTTTTTAGTTTTTTTGACCAATAAAATGTATGGAATAATTTCATGAAATAATAAAATTTATTATTTTGAAATATTTTGGAATTTGAATAGAAAATCGATTCATATGTTGATATTATTTCATATTGTATGCAATTTCTTAAAAAAATTATCAAAATCGATTAATTTTATTTTAGAAATTTTGATTTTATCAAATTTAAAACATCTACAATTTTAGAAAAATTAAAACGTTTTATTTTCCAAAAAATTGCTACATATCGCACGATTCAGCATAAAAAAAATATATATAGAAAATGCTTGGAACTCATGATATGGATTTTTAAAATTTAGGAAAACAAAACTGGCGGAGAAGTTGTATGTAACCATTTCTATATCCTATATAAATGAACTGTTCAGCAATGTGTAAAAGCAATATATGCGTTATTACTCAATTATTATCCGGTAAAAAGGTTTAAGGTGCTAAATTTTGTAATTTAGGGAAATAGAAATTTGGATTTTATCAAATTTAAAAAATATTTACAATTTTAACAAAACTCTAAATTTATGTTCTCCAAAAAATAGTAATAATTCGTACGATTCATAATCAAAAAGAGAAATTAAAAAAAATGCTTGGAACTCAAGATATGGATTTTTTAAATTTAGGAAAACAAAACTGGCGGGGAAGTTGTATGTAACCATTTCTATATCCTATATAAATGAACTGTTCAGCAATGTGGAAAAGCAATATATGCGTTATTACTCAATTATTATCCGGTAAAAAGTTTTAAGGTGGTTAATTTTGAAACCAAGGCTTAATTTTTTTTTTAGTTTTTTTGGACAGTAAAATTTATGGAAATATTTCTTAAAATAATAAAATTTATTATTTTGAAATATTGTGAAATTTTAATAGAAAATCTATTTAGATGTTGATATTATTTCATATATTATGCAATTTCTGAAAAAAATTAGCAAAATCGATTAATTTTATTTTTTAGTTTTTATTACTTTTGTAATTTAGGGAAATAGAAATTTTGATTTTATCAAATTTAAAAAAAATCTACAATTTTAAAAAAATTTAAAATTTATATTTTTAAAAAAAAGTAATAAAGCGTACGATTCATAATCAAAAAGAGAAATTAAAAAAAAGTTTTGAACTCAAGATATGGATTTTTAAAATTTAGGGAAACAAAACTGGCGGGGAAGTTGTATGTAACCATTTCTATATCCTATATAAATGAACTGCTCAGCAATGTGGAGGAGCAATATATGCGTTATTACTCAATCATCATCCGGTAAACAGTTTTAATGTGCAAAATTTTGAAAACAAGGCTTAATTTTTTTTTAGTTTTTTTGGACAGTAAAATTTATGGAAATATTTTTTAAAGTAATAAAATTTATTATTTTAAAATTTTAATAGAAAATCTATTTAGATGTTGATATTATTTCATATTGTATGTAATCTCTTATAAAAAAAATTATCAAAATCGATTAATTTTATTTTAAGTTTTTATTACTTTTGTAATTTAGGGAAATAGAAATTTTGATTTTATCAAATTTAAAAAAATCTACAATTTTAAAAAAATTTAAAATTTATATTTTCCAAAAAATAGTAATAATGCGTACGATTCATAATCAAAAAGAGAAATTAAAACAAAAGTTTGGAACTCAAGATATGGATTTTTAAAATTTCGGAAAACAAAACTGGCGGGGAAGTTGTATCTAACAATTTCTATATCCTATATAAATGAACTGTTCAGCAATGTGGAGGAGAAATATATGCGTTATTACTCAATTATTATCCGGTAAAAGTTTTAAGGTGCTAAATTTTGAAACCAAGACTTAATTATTTTTTTTTTTTTTGTTTTTTGACCAATAAAATATATGGAAATATTTCATGAAATAATAAAATTTATTATTTTGGAATTTGAATAGAAAATCGATTTAGATGTTGATATATTTCACATTGTATGCAATTTCTTAAAAAAAAAATATCAAAATCGATTAATTTTATTTTTAGTTTTTCTTATATTTATAATTTAGGGAAATACAAATTTTGATTTAATCAAAATTAAAAAAAAATCTACAATTTTAGAAAAATTCAAAATTTATATTTTTCAAAAAATAGTTACATATTGTACGATTCATATTCAAAAAGAAAAATTTTAAAAAAATGCTTGGAACTCAAGATATGGATTTTTAAAATTTAGGAAAACAAAACTGGCGGGGAAGTTGTATGTAACTATTTCTATATCTATATATATAAAAGTGAATGTGTGTCTGTATGTATATATGTTTATTATTATTAGTTTGGGCTCTATAGACGGCTAAACGGCTGAACCGATTTGATTGAAATTTTTACAGTATATTTATGTATGTCTGGAAGGAGCTATAGGCTACTTTTTGTTTTGAAATTTTAAGTGGGCGTGGTACCTCCCATACAAAGTTAATTTTAAAAATCAAATATTTAGGAAACTATAATAGCTATTGTCCTCAAATTTTGCATGAGCAATTCCACTGTTTGTTTAAATATTTGCGCCAAAAATGGGAGTAGTAGCCACAGAGGGCGTGGCACCTCCCATATGATGATAATTAAAAAAAATGTATATATGGGAAACAATAAGATATATGGTACGGTTATTCTACCATCAACATTAATATTTAGGACAAGAATGGGCGGACTATCAATAGTGGGCGTGGCACCTCCCATACATATGATGACAAATTATAAATAGGGAAAGCTATATCATCTATCAATATTAATATTTAGGACAGAATGCGCTGAATACCAACAATATTAAGTAAATGTTAAAATTTGTATACATTTGAAACCCTTATCTATATATAAAAGTGAATGTGTGTTTGTATGTATGTATGAAATGTATAACATTTCCATCTGACTTCTGCAGCATGACGCAATCTATAGAAGAGTTAATAAATTGCGTTTTCCCCAATATCGGACAAAATTTTAAAAACAAGCAATGGGTATGTGAAGTCGCGTTACTGGCAGCCAAAAATATAGACGTTAATTCCATCAACAGCAACATTCTGAATACCATCGATGGTAATCTAAAAATTTATAAATCAATCGACACTGTTACAAATATTGAGGATGTCGTCAATTATCCAGTCGAATTTTTAAATTCGTTAGATTTACCGGGCTTTCCACCACATGACTTGCAGTTGAAAATTGGTGCTCCTATTATTTTACTAAGAAACATTGATCCACCACGACTTTCTAATGGCACTCGACTTATAGTAAAGAAATGAATGAACAATCTAATCGAGGCGACAATTATAACTGGAAAGTACAATGGATCAGATGTATTGCGTATTTCGATGATAACTTCGGAAATGCCATTTGATTTTAAGCGATTGCAGTTTCCTATTCGCCTAGCATTTGCAATGACAATTAATAATGCTCAAGGTCAGTCTTTGCAAGTTTGTGAACTAAATCTAGAAAATCCATGTTTTTCACATGGACAGCTTTATGTTGCATGTTCGCGAGTGGGAAAACCCACAGACTCATATGTATATGCACCAGAAGGAAAAACCAAAAATATAAGGCATTAGAATAAAAAATAATTAATAAAAATAATATATATATCAAACATTAAATAAAAAATGTTTTTCTATAAACTTCTATATTTAACATTAAGGTTATAAATAAGAAACAAATAATGTACTACTTATTAAAATAGAAACTAATTTTAGATAAACTACATAAGTATATTGTAAATCATAAGATAATATAATAAGAATTAATTTAAAAGGAAAACTGTAGATTTTAATAACTTAATAAATATATTTGTTTAACTCTAAACTTTTTATTTCATTACGATACGGGTAGCGAAGCACACCGGGTTTTATCTAGTCCTATATAAATTAAATGTTCAGCAATGCGGATGAGCAATATATGCGTCATTACTCAGTTTTAAGGTGCTAAATTTTAAAACCAAACTTAATTTTTTTAGTTTTTTTGACCAGTAATATTTAAATGAACTGTTCAGCAATGTGGAGGAGCAATATATGCGTTATTACTCAAATATTATCCGGTAAAAAGTTTTAAGCAGCTAAATTTTGAAACCAAGGCTTAATTTTTTTTAGTTTTTTTTTTTTTGAACAGTTAAATTTATGGAAATATTATATAAAATAATAAAATTTTTTATTTTGAAATATTGTGAAAATTTAATAGAAAATCTATTTAGATGTTGATATTATTTCATATTGTATGCAATTTCTGAAAAAAAAATTAGCAAAATCGATTAATTTTATTTTTAGTTTTTATTACATTTGTAATTTAGGGAAATAGAAATTTTGATTTTATCAAATTTAAAAAAATCTCCAATTTTAAAAAAACTAAAAATTTAAATTTAGCAAAAAAAAAAGTAATAATTCGAACAATTCATAATAAAAAAAAAAAAAAATAAAAAAAAAATGCTTGGAACTCAAGATATGGATTTTTTAAATTTAGGAAAACAAAACTGGCGGGGAAGTTGTATGTAACCATTTCTATATCCTATATAAATGAACTGTTCAGCAATGTGGAAAAGCAATATATGCGTTATTACTCAATTATTATCCGGTAAAAAGTTTTAAGGTGGTTAATTTTGAAACCAAGGCTTAATTTTTTTTTTAGTTTTTTTGGACAGTAAAATTTATGGAAATATTTCTTAAAATAATAAAATTTATTATTTTGAAATATTGTGAAATTTTAATAGAAAATCTATTTAGATGTTGATATTATTTCATATATTATGCAATTTCTGAAAAAAATTAGCAAAATCGATTAATTTTATTTTTTAGTTTTTATTACTTTTGTAATTTAGGGAAATAGAAATTTTGATTTTATCAAAATTAAAAAAACTAAAAATTTAATTTTTGTAAAAAAAGTAATAATTCGTACAATTCATAATCAAAAAGAAAAATTTTAAACAAATGCTTGGAACTCAAGATATGGATTTTTAAAATTTAGGAAAACAAAACTGGCGGGGAAGTTGTATGTAACCATTTCTATATCCTATATAAATGAACTGCTCAGCAATGTTAAGGAGCAATATATGCGTTATTACTCAATTATTATCCGGTAAAAAGTTTTAAGGTGGTTAATTTTGAAACCAAGGCTTAATTTTTTTTTAGTTTTTTTGGACAGTAGAATTTATGGAAATATATCTTAAAATAATAAAATTTATTATTTTGAAATATTGTGAAATTTTAATAGAAAATCTATTTAGATGTTGATATTATTTCATATTGTATGCAATTTCTGAAAAAAATTAGCAAAATCGATTAATTTTATTTTTAGTTTTTATTACTTTTGTAATTTAGGGAAATAGAAATTTTGATTTTATCAAATTTAAAAAAAAATCTACAATTTTAAAAAAATTTAAAATTTATATTTTTAAAAAAAAGTAATAAAGCGTACGATTCATAATCACAAAGAGAAATTAAAAAAAAGTTTTGAACTCAAGATATGGATTTTTAAAATTTAGGGAAACAAAACTGGCGGGGAAGTTGTATGTAACCATTCCTATATCCTATATAAATTAACTGTTCAGCAATGTGGAGGTGCAATATATGCGTTATTACTCATTTATCATTGGGTAAAAAGTTTTAAGGTGCTAAATTTTGAAACCAAGGCTTAATTTTTTTTTAGTTTTTTTTTGGACAGTTAAATTTTTGGAAATATTATATAAAACTAGCTAATACCCGGTGCGCTTCGCTACCCCCTCGAAGTAAAATGCATATTAAGTAAAGGTTTAAAAAAAATATTTATTTAGTAATTAAAATATACATTGTTTCTTTAATATTATTTCTTATTCTATTTTTTTTTATGTACAATATATTCAGTCTATATGTACAATTTAAAAATAATAAATTAATGAACTATTTATTTCTTACTTGTTAAACTTATCGTAATAAAATGGTGACATTAAAATTTTTTCTTATTAAATAATTCTTATTCTAATGCCTTGGGATACCTTCGGAATAATTCATATTAGATCTGTAATTAAATGCAATGCGTTCGTATTCATCAGCAATATTCCGGCGATTAACCACCATTCTATTGCGATTTTGGCTGCGTCGTAAATCTTGTTGCTCTCTCCTCTCATTTGCCTTTCTTGATGAGGTTCGAATCCGCTGGTCTTCTATGCGTGATTCACGCCGGTCTTCTGTTTCCATAGCTCGTACTGTTGTAGTATGTTGTCGAAGAACTTCAAGACGTCGTTCTCGTGCTAATGGCGTTTCTGCTGCTCGCGCTGTTGTAGCACGATATCGAAGATTTTCAACGCGCCCTTCGCGTTCTGATGGCGTCTCTGTTGCTCGTGCTGCTAATGTTCGAGTTCGCTGACTTTGAAGGCGACCATCGCGTTCTGGTGGCGTCTCTGCTGCTCGTGCTGATGATGTCCGATTTCTCTGACTTTGAAGACGATCATCGTGTTCTGCTGGCGTCTCTGCTGCTCTTGATGTTGATAACCGCTACCTTTCTCTTCCAATACGCTCGTTGTGCTCCTGAAATGTCTCCGCAGCTCTAGAGGTTGAAGCTCGACTGCTTTCAGTTCTGAGCCTAGCTTCACGCTCTTCCGAAGTTTCATTAGCTCTCTGGGTTTGCAAAAATTGGGCATGTTTGGTGTGTTTGGACAGTGATGTTTTTTTGGTGGCATTTTGAAAATGTTAATATTCACTCAAAAAACGTGTAACTTATTTAGAATCAACTAAATTCAAAAATGAAATGTGTGTTATATTTATTTCCTTTATTTAAAGTAAATTAGGTAACAAATATCGATACAGGTCTAAATCATTACAGGTAGTTAAACTTTATGAAATAATCGCGGTGGTTGGATGTCATAAATATTTGTTATTTAGAATCATAGATTCGACTAAAATAACAAATAACAAAGGTAATTCCATTCAGGTCAAAATCATTACAGGTAGTTAAACTTTAAGACATAATTTTATTTGCGGTGATCGGAGGTCATAAAATTTTGTAGAGTTTTTTGCATTGATGTTAACAATAGGTAGTACACATTTTACTACTTGGTATATTAATATGATACATTAAACATATTACAGTTTATTTTTAATAAAAATCTAACTATTATCCTTATTTACCCACTTTTTAAACTAAACAATAACATAATAAAGTCATCAATTATATTTCCTTTATGTAGGTATGTATGTATTTAAATAAATTTATTCTTAGTTTTTTTCAGCACTTACACGTATGTAAGGTCCTAGTATGAATACTTACTACAGTAACTCCGACAAAATTTGAAGACTTCAGATGTTGTAGTTACACGACACATTAATTTTTATATGGATTTAAATGTTGTTCATATACAATTTGGGTACGAATAATCTATCTAAGATATATTTTTTAAATTAATTTTTTCGAAGAAAAAAGTATCTCATAGTTTATTGCAGACATACAGGAAGACGTAAAAATTTCATAAAAATCAGTCCAGCCATTTAGCATCGCACAGACAATATTGATAGTAAAGTTATTCTTTCAAAATGTTAGTACTTCAGTTATTACAGTTTTCAAGATATAGTAATTTAAATATTAATATTGATAGTATAGTTATGTATTAAATTTTTTCCAATATTAGGTGAAGTTCCATTATTTTCGATCTGTCAAATTCCAAAATATTGATACTTAATATGAGGACTATATCTGTTATAGTTTTCCAGATATGCAGTTTTTTGTCAAAAATATTTCTATTGAAACTAAAATTACTTGTACAAAATTTGGAAACTCTAACTGATATAGTTTCCTTGATACGCAGATTTTAGTGTATACTACATATGGGAAGTGACACGCCCACGTTTGCTGGTCCGCCTATTTTTGGTCATAATATTCATATTGAAGCTAAAGTTACTTGTACAAAATTTGGAATCTGTAACATGTATACTTTCCCTGATATGCAGATTTTAGTATTTACTGCATATAAGAGGTGACATGCCCACAATTGCTGGTCCGCTCATTTTCGTCCAAAATATTTCTACTGAAACTTAAATTACTTGTACAAAATTTGTAAACTCTATCTGTTATAGTTTCCTTCATACGCAGATTTTAGTATTTACTACATATGGGAGGTGCCACTCCCATATGTACCTATTTTTGGCCAAAATATTCATATTGAAACTAAAGTAACTTGTACATAATTTGGAAACTCTAACATGTATAGTTTCCCTGATATGGAAATTTTAGTATTTAATTCATATAGGAGGCACCACTCCCTCTTTTGCTGGTCCGCCCATTTTAGTCCAAAATATTTCAAGTGAAACTAAAATTACTTGTAAA
Source organism: Calliphora vomitoria (assembly GCA_942486065.2). Lineage (NCBI taxonomy): Eukaryota > Metazoa > Arthropoda > Insecta > Diptera > Calliphoridae > Calliphora > Calliphora vomitoria. The sequence continues at coordinate 68,105,994 of OW818032.2, read as the reverse complement.
AAAATTGGAAACTCTAGCTGTTTCCTTGGTACGCAGATTTTAGTATTTACTACATATGGGAGGTGACCCGCCCACTTTTGCTGGTCCACCCATTTTTGGCCAAAATATTCATGTTGAAACTAATGTAACTTGTGAAAAATTTGGAAACTCTAGCTTTTATAGTTTCCATGATATGCAAATTTTGGTATTTAATTCATATGGAAGGCACCACGCCCACTTTTGCAGGTCCACCCATTTTTGTCCAAAATATTTATATTAAATCTAAAGTTACTTGTTCTAAATTTGGGTATTTTAGCTGTTATAGTTTCCCAGATATTAGGATATTAGTATTTACTTCATATGAGTGGTGTCACGCCCACTATTGCTGAACCGCCCGTTTTTATCCAAAATATTCATATTGAAACTAAAGTTACTTGTACAAAATTTAGGAACTCTAGCTCTTATAGTTTACATCACATTTAGTATTTACTTCATATGGGAGGTACCACGACCACTTTAGTTGGTCCGCCCATTTTTGTTAAAAACATTTGTATTGAAGTTAAAGTTACTTGTATTTAATTTGGTAATTTTAGCTGTTATAGTTTCTTAGAATTTCAGATTTTAGTATTTACTACGTATGGGGGGTGCCACACCCACTTTCGGTGGTCCACCCATTTTCGTTCAAAACATTCATATTGATACTAAAGTTACTTGTACAAAATTTGGGAACTCTAGCTCATATAGTTTACTTCACATTCAGATTTTAGTATTTACTTCATATAGAAGGTCCCACGCCCACTTTTGCTGTTCCGCCCATTTTTTGTTCATAACATTCATATTGAAACTAAAGTTACTTGTACAAAATTTGGGAACTCTTGGTGTTATAGTTTTCCTGACATTCAGATTTTAGTATTTACTTCATATGGGAGGTACCACGCCCACTTCAGTTGGTCCGCCCACTTTTTGTCCAAAACATTTATATTGAAACTAAAGTTACTTGTACAAAAATTAGGAACTCTAGGTGTTATAGTTTTCCTGACATTTAGATTTTAGTATTTACTTATTATGGGAGGTGCCACGCCCACTATTGCTGGTCTGCCCATTTTTGTCCAAAATATTTATATTGAAACTAAAGTTCCTTGTACAAAATTTGGGAACTCTAGCTGATATACTTTTTGAAATATACGCATTTTGTTTTTGACTTGAAATAGGAGGTAATGTTGTATAAATGGGCGTGGCAGATCGCCCACGTAAAATTTCAAAATAAAAAGTAGCCTATAGTTCCTTCCAGAGATACGGGAAGACATTGTGAAGATTTCATGAAAATCGGTTCAGCCGTTTAGCCGTCTATAAAGTCCAAACAAACAAACAGACAAACAAACAAATATACATACAAACACACATTGACTTTTATATATGGGGCATTTCACGTCAAGTGAACCAACTTTTGAAATCGATGTCTTCCGATCGGGATGAAATTTGCACCAATGTTAGTTCTATTGGATAGTAATTCGGACACAATTTTTCAACAAGATCGGCGAAGAACTCTCTGAGTTATAGGAGGTCAAAATTTGACATTTTGGCCAAACAGGTGTTTTTTCTTATCCATATAACTTATTACCAAGGCAAGGATTTTCATGCACTAAAAAATTAAAAATATGCGCTTATAATATGCACTATAAAGAGAGAAAATATGCACTAAAAATGACAAAAATATGCAATAAAAACTAGTTTTTTATTTGAAATATATTTATTAATTAAAGACAGATATAAATTTCAGGTCACATTTTCAATATATATGTACATATAAAGAAAAATAAAAGGTTTTAAATATATTTTTTAAAGTAAAAATAAGAAAATTCATGTATGTATGTAAATTATACAATATTTATATTAAAAAAAATCAGTCAGTTATTTATTTTCATGTTACAAATTTACTTAATAAACAAATATATTTTTTTTAAATTTCCAAAAATAAAACTTTGTCTGTTCGGATGAAAACAGCTTTAATACATTGAAAATGTACGCTCAACGTCAACAGAAGTTAAAGGTGCATATTTAAATGAAGCCAGTTCAATTGGAGAATATTCATTTTCAATTTGATTTTCTCAAATTGTCAAAAATTTTTTTATTATATGAAATCCAGTATTTTTCTGTTAAATATCTTTAGTTTTGTTTTAATTTGGTAAGAAATTTCTCCGTTTACATTATTAATTTTATTGGCAGCATCATTAATTAATTTTACTTGTGCATTCAGCGAATTGAATCCCTGTAGTTTAGTAACATTTTCAGAAATAAAGATGTAATTTGAGCACAGAAATGCTAATTGGCTTTAATATTATGTGTCACAAAGAGAACAAAGTCGAAAAGTCGATATAAAAAATTTTTCGAAATGTCGACAATTTCAAAAAGCTAAAAAATTGATTCATAAATTGAAAAGTTGAAAAGTTGACTTTTTCTTTCAACAATATAATTCTAGTGTCAATATATATACTATTTTTACAACACTAACTAGAGTTGCAAAATATATGTATGTACAGTGTACACTGATATAAAAATATGTCCAAAAGAAAATTAAATATGCAATAAAATGGAAAAATATGCTAAATATATGCATTTAAAAGAAAAATATGCAAAATATGCATTTATAACAAAATATGCAAAAATATGCAACAACAAATCGATGCCATTTTGTTGCAAATTCTTCGATTCGGAAAGATAAATTGTCAAAAGTGATTTTGAGTTACTGACTACAAACATGCATTTGCATAGAAATCCTTGCCCTGCTTATTACCTATTGTTCTTAGCAAAATGTGTCCCAAATAGTTTAGATAGCTATTTATGCAATCTTCCGAAAAAAAAATTAAAAAAAATTAATAAAATATTTTTGACTTTTTTTTTAAAAAATCAAAAACATTTTTAACTTTTTTTTCAAAATGGGCCCTTTTTATTTTTTTTTTTTATTTTTTTTAAGAAAGCTTAGGTCTTTTCCTAAGCGACCTATATGGTCGCTTAGTGGGATGCGAGTGGGATATCTATCAAAAAAAATATTTTGTAACTGAAGATATGAAATTTTTTGACTTTTTTTGCAAAATAAAAAACTTTGTTGACTTTTTTTAAAAAAATGGACTCATTTTTTAATTTTTTTTTTTTTGCTCAGAAGAAAGCTTATGTGTTTTTCTTTAACACCTTTTTTGTCGCTTAGTGGGATGCGAGTGGGATATCTATCAAAAAAATGTTTTGTAACTCAAGACATAAAATTTTTTACTTTTTTCTTGCAAAATCAAAAACTTTTTTGACTTTTTTTTTCCAAAATGGAGCCTTTTTTTAATTATTTTTTTTTCTCAAAAGAAAGCTTAGGTCTTTTCCTTTAAAACCTTTTTGGTCGCTTAGTGGGATGCGAGTGGGATATCTATCAAAATAAATATTTTGTAACTCAAGACAAAGGTTTTTAAATTTTTGTGATATGCACTATTTTGATTTTTTTCATATTTGTGTGTGAAACTAGACACATTAGCCTTTCCGAAGGTATGTAACAACCTAACTAAAATTTCATAGCCTCGATACTGTAATACCCATAATATGTTAACCTCAAGAATAAAAATCACTTTTTATACCCTACACCACTATAGTGGCGAGGGTATATTAAATTTTTGCAGATGTTTGTAATACCCAAAAATATTAGTCTAGCCCACCTTCCGTCTGGCTGGCTGGTTGTCCATGTAAACCTTGTGCGCAGAGTACAGGTCGCAATTTTGAAGATATTTCGATAAAATTTTGTACATATAATTTGTTCGGCCCAAGGGCCAAGCCTATTGAAACTGGCTGAAATCGGTCCATTATTTCACCTAGCCCCCATACAAATGTCCTCCTGAAAGTGGACTTTATCGGTCACAAATGTTTAATTTATATAGGTATCTACACAAGTTTTTCTCCAAATAAGTTTTATATATACGGAATTCATGTCACCAAATTTTATTATGATCCGTCCATAATTAGTCATAGCTCCCATATAAGACCTGCTTCCGATAATCACTTTAACGAGCATAAATCTCCTAAAAATGTTGGTATACACATAAAATGCAACATAAATAACTTTCATATAGACATTAATAACACCACCTAATTTCATGATGATCGGTCCATAATTTGACATAGCTCCCATATAAGGTCCACTTCCAAAAATCGCTCACGAATATAAATTATTGCGCTGAAAACTACCTATAGGATTGAATAAAAAAGCCGCAAGATGCAAAACTCAGACAAATTTTGGGGGCGGAAAATTAATAGCGGTCGGCCTCACATTGCACCCCTCCAGTGGCTATTATCGGTCAGTTGTAGTGGTTTTTTTTTAAGGTTTGAAATATGAAAATATGAAAAAAATCAATTTAAAAACCTTTGTCTTGAGTTACAAAACATTTATTTTTATAGTTATCCCACTCGCATCCCACTAAGCGACCATAAAGATTTTAAAGGAAAAGACCTAAGCTTTCTTTTGAGAAAAAAATAAAGAAATAAAAAAGGGTCCATTTTGGAAAAAAAGTCAAAAAAGTTTTTGATTTTGCAAAAAAAAAAAAGTAAAAAATTTTATGTCTTGAGTTACAAAACATTTTTTTGATAGATATCCCACTCGCATCCCACTAAGCGACAAAAAAGGTGTTAAAGAAAAACACATAAGCTTTCTTCTGAGCAAAAAAAAAAAAAATTAAAAAATGGGTCCATTTTTTTAAAAAAAGTCAACAAAGTTTTTGATTTTGCAAAAAAAGTCAAAAAAATTCATATCTTGAGTTACAAAATATTTTTTTTGATAGATATCCCACTCGCATCCCACTAAGCGACCATATAGGTCGCTTAGGAAAAGACCTAAGCTTTCTTAAAAAAAATAAAAAAAATAAATAAAAAGGGCCCATTTTGAAAAAAAAGTCAAAAATGTTTTTGATTTTTAAAAAAAAAAGTCAAAAATATTTTATTTAATTTTTTTAATTTTTTTTTTTCGGAAGATTGCATAAATAGCTATCTAAACTATTTGGGACACATTTTGCTAAGAACAATAGGTAGTTATATGGATAAGAAAAAACACCTGTTTGGCCAAAATGTCAAATTTATATACCTATAACTCAGAGAGTTCTTCGCCGATCTTGTTGAAAAATTGTGTCCGAATTACTATCCAATAGAACTAACATTGGTGCAAATTTCATCCCGATCGGAAGACATCGATTTCAAAAGTTGGTTCACTTGACGTGAAATGCCCCATATATATAGATAATAAAATTTTTTATTTTGAAAAATTGTGAAATTTTAATAGAAAATCTATTTAGATGTTGATATTATTTCATATTGTATGCACTTTCTGAAAAAAAATTAGCAAAATCGATTAATTTTATTACTTTTGTAATTTATGGAAATAGAAATTTTGATTTTATCAAATTTAAAAAAAAATCTACAATTTTAGAAAAATTAAAAATTTATATTTTCCAGAAAATAGTTACATATAGTACGATTCATATTCAAAAATAAAAATTTAAAAAAATGCTTGGAACTCAAGTTACGGATTTTTAAACTTTAGGAAAACAAAACTGGCGGGGAAGTTGTATGTAATTATTTCTATATCCTATATAAATGAACTGTTCAGCAATGTGGAGGAGCAATATATGCGTTATTACTCAATTATTATCCGGTAAAAAGTTTTAAGGTGCTAAATTTTGAAACAAAGGCTTAATTTTATTTTTGTTTTTTTTTTGGATAGTTAAATTTATGGAAATATTATATAAAATAATAAAATTTTTTATTTTGAAATATTGTGAAATTTTAATAGAAAAGCTACTTAGATACTGATATTATTTCATATTGTATGTCATTGCTTAAAAAAAATTTGAAAAATCGATTAATTTTATTTTTAGTTTTTATTACTTTTGTAATTTAGGGAAATAGAAATATTGATTTTATCAAATTTAAAAAATATTTACATTTTTAAAAAAATTCAAAATTTATGTTCTCCAAAAAATAGTAATAATTCGTACGATTCATAATCAAAAAGAGAAATTAAAAAAAAAATGCTTGGAACTCAAGATATGGATTTTTAAAAATTAGGAAAACAAAACTTGCTGGGAAGTTGTAACCGTTTCTATATCCTATATAAATGAACTGCTCAGCAATGTGGAGGAGTAATATATACGTTATTGCTCAACCATCATTCGGTAAAAAGTTTTAAGGTGCAAAATTTGAAACAAAGTCTTTTTTTTTATCAGTTTTTTTGGACAGAAAATTTATGGAAATATTTCATAAAATTTATTATTTATTTAGATTCTGCTATTATTGATATTGTGTGTAAATTCTTAAAAAAATTATCAAAATCTATAAATTTTATTTTTAGTTTTACTTAATTTTGTAATTTAGGGAAATAGAACAATTTTTTTCTGCGTGTAGGTATCAATCATTTTTAAATTTTGTATCACTTAGGGCCATTATTATTAATACATGTTCATAAAATTTTCTTAGATAACTTAAAAAGCAAAAAAGTACTTTTTTCATAAAAAACTAGAGAAAAAGCGCCTTTTTTAAATTTTAAAATTCAAATGCAAATAACTTTTGATTCAGTCACTATTATTTTCTGTTTGACATATACATTTGTTGTTAATACAATAAAGGAAAAATGGAGAAAATCAGGAAATGTTTTATATGTTGTAAAAAACTGGAGTAGGGAGGGTAAAAAATTTTAAAATTTAATTTTTAAATACGAATATCTCCTAAGTTATAAGAGATAATTGATAGAGGAGATTCTATATATGTAATTTTTTTATCAAAATCAGAACACAGACTAAGTGTTTAGAAGTTACAGATTTAAAAAATTTACTGAAAGCATTACAAAACAAGTAAGAAAGTATATTTGGTCGAGCTCTACCATATAAAACCCTACACTGACTCTATTCACATAGTTTTTTTTTTTTTCTAATACATTGTCACCAATTAGGCTTATGACAATAGAGTTAGGTCTTTGACATGAGAGTTTCCTATCTATGTGTATTTATCTATGGTTAGATCTATTCAGTAGATTATTTGTTGATTTTATTTAATTATACCGTTTGCAGAAAGTTTCATTAAACATTTATAGTAATATTGATTAAAAAATATGTATTAACGTTTTGAAATTACAGGCAAATACCGCTATAACGAATTTTACTTTAACGAAAATCCGATATTACGTATTTTTAACATTAACTACCTTATATTAGGAACATTTCAACAATTTTGTACTCGATTTAACGAATGTTGAGAAAAATAAAACAAAATCAAACGAACGATAAAATTCTTAACACTGAAAATTATCATGAATAGCTAAAATAATCATCGATCTCTACAGAATGATGTGTATCCCCTTGTGGAAAAGGATTTTAATTGTTGATTACTCGACTAAAGGTAAAAACACATTCCAGTTAATAGAATTGCTTTGGTGCAATGGTAGATTTCATGCAAGAGTGATATCTGTATTAAAAAATATGGTATAAGACTTCTTATAGAATCAGCATACAATTATAGTTGAGCACATTCTAGCCCCTGATGTTTTTCTCAATGCGAATAAAACTGATATCTACTGAAAAATTATACTAGATAAAAAACGTTTGTTCACGCTAGAGAAACTAGTGCTTCAAGAAGAATGTTATTTTGGTTTGCGCTAATGAATGTGGAACAAAGAAGATTACAACTTTGCTTCTTTGAAAGGGATAGAAACGCCACACGTTTCGTAACAAAATGTTTTTGTAAATTGTCTTCATTGAAATAATGGATATTTTTAACGGTGAATCACTTTTAGAACCGAAATCCCTTTCAGTGAATGCTTTCTTAATGGCAATGCCTCAAGTCAACCTATAGAGGAACAATCAATAAAAACCACAAAATATGGAACACACCGCTTAAAACTTATTCAAAAAATAAATCTCGATATAACGAATTTTTCGATTTAACATATCGTTTGTTAGACCGGGATTAGCCTGCATTGTAATTTTTATTGAATTGCTAATTTGTTTAAGTCATAAACTTTTATAAACATTTTGTTTTTTTATGGAGAATAATTTTAAAACTTAGGAGCATCAAATATTGCATAATAATCTTCTAACTATGGAAAAAATAAGGTATAAACATTAAGAAAATTAAATAATTTCTTTAAACAAACCCAGCAGTTCCAGGAGACAGTTCCGAACTAGTGATTTTAGCCATCATTTAGGGTGGGAACTAGTTACTTCAATAGCTACGTGACTAGTTATTTTAACACGGGCATGTCCTTTTTGACTTCAATGAGACTGTCTAATAGCTAATACAAAGTAGTCAACGAATTGAATTCACATATTGGTTAAAAAACATCAGTTGCCTTACTAGCTACCTAAGTAGTTTCTTGATCAGCTACATAGCTAGTTATTTTAACATGTACGTGTGCTAATTTACTTCAAATAGTCTGCTAAAAGACATATCATAGGCATTCCAATAAACGATAGCATGTAAACAAACCTTTCTTCGACAACTCTCCAATGGATTGCTTCTTGTGGGTTAAATAACTAATTTCTAAATTACAGTACAAAATAAACGTTTAAAGTGACTTCACTATAGGTTACTAAGAGACACTAAAGTGACTATTGTCTTCATTCTATGTTACATGGGATATCAGTATACTTAAGCAAAAATTAACTGTATGAGAATTATATCAACACAATTTGTATAAAACCATTTTGAACGAATTATCAAACAAAACGTTTAAAGTAGATTTTTCAATTCTGTTTTAACCGAAACCGAAACCGCGGATTTTCAAGGCCTAAAACCGAAACCGACAATTATTCTTCGGTTCTTTACTTTTAATCTATTTTCACTAGAATAATTAAAAATTTAGAAATGAGAAACAAACTTTTTCATCCAATTATTCATCCAATATCTCTAAACACAGATCGGTTAAAATATCTTAAGATTTATTTAAATTTTTAAATTGTATTACAATAATTGCTTCAGATGATGTAGCATGCTACCTTTCGAAGGCTAAATAATGCAAAATTTTTGTAACAAAGTCTTAGTTATTTTCAAATATCCGATAAAAGTATGGAGTACTAGCTGACCGGTGCGCTTCGCCACCTCAATTTGAATAAAAGAAATAGTACTATTAAGTCTCCCTTTGTAAATTAATACTAATTCAGGAAAACATATCTCTAGTTTCTTGTTTATTGATTCATTGTAATGTGGATTGTAGCTCTTTCTAGACGTATTATTAGAATAAAAACAGTACCATAAAGACCCAAATTTTGTATTCCTACTCAGAATCCTGAATGTTTAATTTAATATTTCTGTGTCCATAATTTTAGAAAATACAAAATAAAGGTAAGACTATAATGACCTTTCGTGAATTCTAACTCACTCAGAATCATTTGTGCCTAATTTTAAGGTTTATTATTATAAAATATTCAAAAAGTACTACTAGTTCGAAAAAGTACCTGCAATTTCCTTTTTAATATTCTAACTCAGTCAGGATCACGTGTGTTTAATATCTTGCTTATAGGTTCATTATTACAGAAATTTTAATAATAGTTTATGTTACTTCAATATCATAATGCTCTCTATCCTTGATTCATTCTTTACTCAGAAGCATATCAGCCAAATATTAAGTATATACAATAAGTAAAATAATTTATTATAATAAAAAGTACCATTAGAAGAAAAAGAAAAAATTTTCCACACTTAAACCACTGTCATGTTTGAAATTTCAAAGTAATTTCCTGCTTTAATTATAGAAAATTTATTTTGAAGAACGAAAAAGTACTCCTTAGTTTGGTTTAGTTCTCCATTTTTGGTATCATAATACAATTGAGCACCCTATTCTTGATTATTTCTTTACTGAGAAGCATATTAGCCAACTTTAACTAATTTAATATATTAAAAAGGTACCATTAAAAGAAAGCGTACCAATTTTCCTTTATCCTCGTAAACACTCGTCAAATTTGAACTTTAAATTAGTTTAGCAGTTCCTATATTATCAACTGATTTAATAGTTAATAAATTATCACAAAACCGAACCGAAACCGATCGGTTTTCAATTTTTTAAAACTGAAACCGCGGTTTTGATATTCTTCGGTTTTTTTGGAAATTCTAATTTAAAGTGACTATACTCCAGACTACTTAGAGACACTTAAGTTACAATTGTCTTCACACTAAATTACTTGGGATGTATAAAGTAACCAATTGTCTTCTCTCTGCACTACATAGAGCACATACGTGTCAAATTACCAAAATATATAAATTGGAGTCAACCAAGTGATAAGACATTTGTGACAATTGCTGTCTATAAGGGATACATTGACTACATGCTTAACTGCTGGGAATATTTGAAAACAAATTTTCTAATATGTATGTATTTAATTGTTTCTTTGTGTTGCTAATTTAAAATTTTGTATGTATTTCAAAACATTTTTATCTCTTTTACAGTTAGACCTATAGGTACACTAAAACTTATTAGAAATATAAAATGTTTGATACCTATTTGTTTGTAAAGAGTAATTTTTGCATATTTTTCAATCATAACTATTTATAAAAATTCACTTTTAATCTTCGCGTACTAGAATCTCGACATTTTGTTAATGTTTGGAAATTTCCTTTACAAACAATTTTGGAGGTGTCAGATTTGAGATTGAGGTTTTTATTAATAATACCTATTTAATATTTAAGAATCTATGTGCAAATTAAATACAAAAACTATTTTTAATAGGTTATATTATTTTACTCCGAATTTTTAAAATTTTTAACATTTGGTTTTTAAATGACGGTGTAAAGTTTTTATGACAATAAATTGGAATTAGCAGGTTTGTATACTGAAAATTTATAAAATTATTTTTATTTTTTTTAATAGTATCACATTTTATTTGTTCGTTTTAGATATACAAGGTGGCGCAAAAGTAATCCTCCTATCAGAAAATGCTATAAATTTTGTGATTGACCCCTAATGTCAGTTCTGTTTTGACATTTGTGTAGTAAACACATGCGAAATACACGTTAATAAACAATGTTACGCTACACTGCTCCAGAACGCGGAATATTGCTGACTATTTATTTGACCAATAATTGGTCGGTGACTTTGGCACAACGTGAATTTCGTCGCAGATTTCCTGGCCGTCCAACGCCTACTGGTGAAACACTGCGACATTTAGCCGCTCGTCTCGAAGAGACTGGCACAACACGAAATGCTGCCAGGCGTGGCAGACCCCGGAGTAGCCGTTCTGCATAGAATATTGCTGCTGTAGCCGAGGATGTCATGGAAGCGCCGTCGACATCGACGGTCTTTACAGCGAATTTTGGTACAAGATTTGAAGATGTTTCCGTACAAAGTCCAGACGGTGTATCAGCTGTTAGCTGCTGACCGCCAATCGCGTCTAACATACGCTCAAGCCATCCTTAATCACCATGTAGCATGTAACCTTTTTAAATTTGAAATAATTTGATGTACAATGGGTTTAATGGCTTCAGCATGCAATTTGTGTCCAGCTTCTTGCTCGTCGGCTAATGGGGGAATTCGTGGCCATTATTTATCCCAAGTATAACTTTTAGCTACAGAAACTATTTTAATTGTGCATGCTGTATTTTTAAGAATAAGAATAGATAGATAGGACAGAACGAGAAATGAAATGACAAATTATAGCCTTCCGAAGAGCTTAACTTATGCGTATTTGATAACCTTACGCCAAACACCCACCCAACCTTGATCATGAACAAATTTCTCCAAAAGTGTAAATACATGATCCCTTTACTAACAACCTATTTACATAGAACCTTGGAAATCAAAACAAATGCTTTTAGAATTTCATTGTAGTATTCAAAAATTTATTACCAATATAATTCATATAACATGCAAGTATTTTTGAAACTATATAATTTTTAACTTCGAAATGTTTAAATAACAAAATAACTTATTCATAATCTTCATGAATTTAGATAGCATGAAGTTTAACAAAAAAAAAGATAACTACTAAAGGTTTATAATAAAAATAATTACAACAAGACAATTTTAAGGTTGTAAATTTGCAAAACTATAAATTTAATTTAGAAAACTATTCTTTTCAATTCTAAACAAATTTAAATTAAAAAACTTAATTAATTATAGACTATAAGTACAAAAAAAAACTATAATAAAATTCAAAAGAAAATTTGCAAGAAAAAAAACCCGAGAACAAAAAGAACCTGGGATAACAAATTTTTGCAAAGTGTATATTTTGACCATAAGAAGTTTTATTAGATTTATTTGAATTCATAAATCAAAATTTTTTTATATTTTAAGACTGAGAAAAAAACAACAACAAAGAATAGATTTACACCACACTTTAAAAAAAATTCCAACGGCATAAATTTCATAAAGTTCATTGAACTTTGCAAATCAATTGATACCGTTAGATTTCAAGTAATTAATTACAATAATATTAATAATTTAACAAATTTAACATTGTTGTGCAACATATTTGGTATCATTTTGCATCTTTTAAAATTTCTGATACGAATTTTAAATAAAATTTGAAAGATTTTTGCTCTACGCTGATAAATCTATATTTGTCATCTCACCACTTAACATCCAATATAATGTTTAACATAACATATATTTTTTTAACAGTTAATTTTTATCTGTTCATAGCATTAGTGTAACATAAATTACAAAATGTAATGAACATTTAATGTAAAGCAATAACAGAAATAGTAATGATGTGAAATGTTAAATAACAAATAGAGATTTACGCGTCGACAAATTCTTCGTTAAATACATATTTCTAAACAAAAAAAATTTAAAAAAAACTTACATACATTGGTATTGGTGATCCATCGATGAAAGTACTTTCACTGGAACTCTGATGACCAATTTTGAAGGAAATAGAAATGGGGTGGAATTTAATGTTGTTATTTTTTAGGTTTTGTTTTCTTCTTCATAAGTTAAAATGTTTGATTTGTTAATTTAAATATTATTTAGTTGAATATTGGATTTATGCTTGTAAAATAATTCTTTAGTAAAATTGGATGCTTTTATTTGTTTAAATTTTTTTCATTCTCACTTTAAGCTCTCAACGTATGTTAACAATTTAATCAAACTTTAAATTCGAAGTTACATGACTATAAATTTTACACTTGTTTTGTTTATAAACAAATGTATATACGTATGTACGTATTTTGTGTAGACAAATATATGTATATACGTAAGTATATTTGTTTATTTTATTCTTTCTATTAAACAAGTTTTTGTTGAGTTCTTGCTTTTATTTATTTCGCTTCTTTTTTTATTTTAACACAACCAACGCGGTTAAACAATAACAAAAAGAATTAAATGTTATTTTGTTTTTAAAGAAATTCAAAATATACACTTTTAGCAAAAACAAGAATACCACGATTTCGATTTAAATATGAAAAATTAAGTGCCATTAACAAAATCACTGGATAATTCGGATGTATTCAAAATAATAAAAAAACTATTCATCGGAGTAAGACTCTTAATTCAAAATTCTTGCAAATTCCTTTGTTACAATTAATTTTTAGATATGTGCAATTTCACTGTTTTTAAAATGCTAAGATGAGCAATTGTTAAGTTTATTTTACTTTATTATACTGTGATATATTTTAATTCTACGATTGCGTTTTTAATCGATTTTTTTTATTTTTATTTAGATTGTTTTTGTTAAAATTTTCTCATTGTGATAATAGATTAAGCAACTTTTCTGTGATATTAGGATTTAGGATATTTGTTTAGTGATTATTTTTAAAAGAAAAATCTTTTTTTTAAATTAGTTTTAGTTTTCAATTTTGTTTGAATTCCGGGGGTTGTTTCTTCCTCTTGTCATTATTCGATTTTTGGAAGCAGTGTCGAGTAATCCATCAGAAGCCACTTTTATCTGTATGGTATATGTACATGAAATCTTGGACAGGTTTTCCCGTGCCCACAGATAGCACCGTGACATGTGCAAATCACTAAGCGTGCAAAAAAACGGTGTTAGAGGTTATTTCGAGTTTCAATATAACCTCACTTCAAAACACAAATTGCCAGTATGCGATTTCCAAGTTTTCTTTTGCTAAGACTGCAGAGTTTCGGTAATATCCAAAAAAAAAAATCCAAAATGTGGGATTAAAAATTCTTCTGGTTTATAAAATTTAGTTGTAAACCAAAGTAAAAGCAAAAAAATGTTTGACACGATGTCGTCTTTTATACCCCAGCCATTTAATGGAAAATTTACGTTAGCACCACTACATTGAATGGCACACATATACACCGATAGACAAAAAAATAAAATAAACTCCAACTAACTTCACCCCAAATACCCGCACTGCATTACCATTTGTACAAATGCATGAACAAATGCATGAACAGATGCACAATGGGATCATAAGTAGAAAATTCTTGTCTATCTTTTTCTAATTAAACAAAAAGTGTTGATTCCGATATTTTGTACAACATGTGTATATTAATATATATGTACATACATATAAATAGGAAAACAAACATTTCAGCATAACTAACTTTTCATTCGCAAAAATTAATAATAATTTCCTAAATAGTATATTTTTATATTAACTGAAAAATTAGGAAAATTTTCTATGAATTATATTCTCTTTTATTTGTTGTAATTTTTGGAGTAAAGGATTTTATAGAGAGGGGATATTATTATACAAAACATTGAACTAGATTATTTCCTAATGGACATTTATTGCAATTTTATATGAAATATTTTCAAAAGGAATTAACAAGACCACAGAAAAATTCCGTCATGTACAATTCTATAGTATTTTTGAAAATGTTTCTATTCTGAATGAAAATATTTTCTTTCTTTTTCAAGTTTGAGACATACTGTTTTACTAAATCCGTTTACACCTATGCATTTAATTTTTTCTGTGTTTGTATCAGAACAACTGTAGCTTAAATGTATGTTTTGTATAACCCTATTTACAAAACTAACATTAACACAAATTTTAAAGATAAAAAACAAAAAAAAATCTGACTAAAGTTTTTTTTTTTTTTCATATGAAAGTTTTTTTTTTCATAAAAAAAAAAAACTTTCATAATTAAACTGTTCTCGCTACATGTACTCTACAACCACCAAGATGAAGATGGAAGATGATTTTTCATCAAAAATAATCATGAGTGATTAGGCCCATTTCCATCTTAGCGGGTACGTAAATAAGCAAAATTTATGCTACTGGGGCACTGAAAATTCGCGTGTAACCCACGAAGAGCCATTACACCCGCTCAAAGTCACTGTATGGTGTGCTGTTTTCGCTGGAGGAGTCATCGGACCTTTTTTCTTCGAAGACGTCGCGGGCCAAACGGTTACTGTGAATGGTGAGCGCTACAGAGCAATGATCAACGAGTTCTTTTTGCCGCAACTTGATGAATTGGGGTTGGAAAACATGTGGTTCCAACAGGACGGTGAAACGGCACACACTGCACGTGCCACAACCGATATGCTGAAGGATGCATTTCCCGGGCGCCTAATCTCCCGTTTTGGCGATTTGCACTGGCCAGCAAGATCGCCTGATTTGACCGCTCTAGACTTATTTTTGTGTGGCTTTTTGAAGTCGCGGGTTTTTGTCAACAAGCCTCAGACTTTTGCAGCTCTTAAAGACAATATCCGTCAAGAATGTGAGGACCTATCGCCGGAAGTTTTGGCCAAAGTGATGGAAAATGCCATAAAAAGGGCTCAAATGACAATCAACTGTGGCGGCGGCCGCTTACATGACATCATATTCTCGACTTGATGTAAAAAAAATTAAAAGACCAAATAAAAATAATCCACAAGAAGAATCAACGTTTTTCATTTTTTTTTTTAATTACAGCCAAAAAACATCGGAAGTTTACTTTTGTGTTACCTTGTATAAGATTTATCTACAACATTGTCTGTTAATAATATATGGTCACCCCAAAACGGAAATATTTAACTGTTAACTTTGATACTGATACTAAACTGGTCATCTTAACATACTAATATGTAATGTTGATGTTCAAATAATTTTATTTATTTAGGCCATTTTATTTATTTACAGCCAAAAACACAAAAAATATTCCGATAAACATGCACAGGTAGTAAAATAAAATGTTCTTTTTTTTACAGTTAAATTAGCCTTTTAAAATCAACAAAAAACAAAAAAAACCTCACTGACACTGTATCGACAAATTTTAATTAAATTTTAAATTGTTTTTAATAATTTATTCAATAAGTGCACCAGCACTCAATCGAAAGAATTGGAAACATTTAGCACGAATAAAAATCAAATACATGATGAACTTGAAAAAAAAAATGTTTTGAATGTAAAAGTGGAAAACAAAATAGAAGCAAAACAAAAACAAAAACAAAAACAAAAACACACGCAAATAACATTAAACACAACAAAAAAAAACAAATCGTAAAACACACGAACAAAAGAAAAAACAAATAACATTAACTAGTAAACAGCAACATCAATGAGCACTATGAAACAGAAATGTACAAACAAGACAACAGCAACAAAACGTACAGTATGTTATGCTCTCTTGTTTACTGTAAAGAAATTACTCTTGCTCATGCACAGAGAAAGAGCTGTTTAATAAAATCTACAATATATGAGAGCTTAACATGTGGATACTCTGTTCATTTAACATTAAAAACTCAGTAGAAAAAACCTGTTTTTCTGTGTATTTCACTAAGAAAATAAGTAAATTGGAGCTAAGGCTCCACTAACTAAAACAGCTCACATTTAGTTGGGAACGTGTAACCGCTGTGTAAGGTTGTGTATTTATTCGATTTGCGGCGTTTTTATTTCGCTTAAAACGTATACGGTTTTTATGGTTAAAAACTGAATAAATTACTGATTGTATTTTATTTTATATATATAAATATAAAAAAAACCAAAACGCGTAAGTGTTCATGTGAATAAAAGTGTCTGAAAAAAGAAAACAACAACAAATAAATAATTTAACAAAATAATAAGCGTTGCCAACAAAGCAAAAAAAAAAAAAAATAGAAATAGAAAATCTTCTATCTTTTTACAAAAAATTATTATTATCTATTTATTAAATAGCAATTAAGAAGAAAAATATATAAGAATGTGTTTATTTTAGAGAATAAAGAAACGAAATTATTAAAGAAAACGGAAATGATTACGATGTTTCTTAAATCACGTCATTATTATGTGTGAAGTAAAGAAGAAGAAAAAATGAATATTAATAATAATAACAACAACAGCGGCTACTAATGATGCAACATTAGCAAAAAACAACAACAACAACAAACAAAACTACTTAAAAGTGATAGAAAACCACAACAACGACGTTAAACAAACGTCAGCTTAAATGAATATGTAGTTTGTGGATTTTGTTGCTTCTTATTATAAATTAACGTTAATTTGCACTTTCTTATTGTTGTTTCTTTGTGTTTTTTCTGGATTTTAATTTATTCTACTATTCATGCAGCTCGATCAAGTAGAAAGATACTGAGATTTACGGTGATTTTTTATGAAGTTTCTAATTAAGAGTTTTTTTTTGTTTTTAATTCTTGATGCGACATAAAACAGTGTCGATTTGAAGCGTTTTATTTGGTGAAATAAAAAGAAAAAAATATAAATAAACTGAAATGTGCAAAAATTAAATTAAAAATAAATTTCCAATATTAGCAGCACACGTTGTGTGAACTAATGATCCTAAAAAGGTTTGCAGGTGCTATCGCATTAAAAATCATAGTTCTAAAATAAACTAAATACCTTTAAAAAATTATAAAAATTTAGTATATGAAAAAATGGTATTTTGAATACAAATGAAAGTTTAATACAGAGTGAAAAATATAATTTAAATACAAAAAAAATATTTACCGCAACCTTTTTTAAATTACTTTTAAAAAAATTTATAAAATTGTCGTGTTTTGAAAATTATATTGTGAAATCTGTGCTACACATTGCTCGTTTGGAAAAAAAAAATTTCATAGGTATTTTACTAAAAATCGAGTTTGGAAAAAAATTTACTAAAATAAAGATTTTTTGAAGTGGAAATTACGGTCTCTAAATATTTGTTAAAACATCGAATACAAAATTTTTTTCATTTCTAGAACAAATTTCAAAATTACAAATCACACATTGCATAAATAAAATTTTGTAATTTTGCTAGTGCTTAAACAACAAATTCCCAAATAAACTGTTAAATATACTTTTGTATTATCATTTAAAAACTATTGCGCATATCAATAAATATGGGGTGCATGAATTAAAAATGAGAGATTTTTTTTAATTGTTTTGATTTTATTTTGAAACATTTGTACAATATAAATTTATAGAAAGTATTGGCCATTGTTAGCTTTGACCTTTTCCTTTGCTTTCTGGCAACATATGGATTCCGAGCCAAAAGAACTGCTCATCTTTTGAGGCTAAGAACGAATCAAGCCATTATCTGATAATCTTTTTCAAATTGAAGCAAATCCCAGAGAGAGCGTTCTGCATCGATCGAAACAAATATTAGTCGATCGGGGCAAGGTCTGGCCTATAAGGCGGGTGAGACAAAACTTCCCAACCACTTCTTTTTAAATAGTTTTTAACAGATATTGCAACATGTGGCCTTTCATAATGGAATCTTACGGTTTCATGTCTGACCGCATACTATTCAGCCAATGAACGTTTCATATGAAACAGTTGCATTCTGTGCAGGTTCCATGCGATGGTCTGTCGAGATTCATCAGCTGATAATAGATAGGACCCTTTTGGTCCCTCCAAAATATAGAGCATTACCTTAGCTGCATGGATATTTAGCTTTGGTGTGGACTTGGCTGATTTGCCGGGCTTTATATACGACCTCCTACGCTTCGGGCTATAGGAGTAGATCCATTTTTCATTGCAAATAATGATTCGGTGCAAAAATTATTTTCTTCTATAGCGTTCAAGAAGTTTTGCAGACATACAAAATCGTCTTTCAAGGTCTCTCAGCTTCAATTCGTATGATACCCAATTTCCCAGCTTTTTGATTCTGCTGGTTGCAAAAGTTTTGAAATTGCCGACTGAGTAGCTGCCAATGATTTTGCAAGCTTTTGTTGATTTTGACAAACATCTTCAAACTTATTTGGCTCACCACCCCTGAACTGCACAAACCATGTCTCCAACATTAAAACCGATGAAACACATTCAATTGGTGTGCTTCAGCAGCTCTTTTTTTCAAATTAAAGAAGTAAATCAAAGTTACACGATTTCATAGCAGCGTAAAAATATAAAAAATATGAATAAATAAGAAACAAAGAATTAATGAGTTTAAACATAAATATCAGTGGCTGCAACAAATATATTTTTAATAATACAAAAATTTATTCTTAACAGTGTTGAATAAGTTCTTAAAGTAACTTATTAATTTTTCAACCAAAAAATAATGTGAATATGAATAAACCGTTTAAATAGTGTGTAAATTATTTTTCTTACTAAAAAGCCAAGTTTCTTAAAAAATCAAATGTCATAATCCCGCCGGTAATCG
Organism: Calliphora vomitoria; assembly: GCA_942486065.2. NCBI lineage: Eukaryota > Metazoa > Arthropoda > Insecta > Diptera > Calliphoridae > Calliphora > Calliphora vomitoria. The sequence continues at coordinate 68,086,544 of OW818032.2, read as the reverse complement.
GCTGTGAATTTTTAAAAGTTCTCCATTTGACATGTCATGGGATGTTCAAAAAGGTACAAATAAAACCCTGCAACCATATCGTGCTTCAAAAGTTTAAACACTCGGATCGGATATTTTAAATTGAATTTTAATTATGCTTCTAACTAGATGTAAAAAACCCACTATTATGTAGCTCTCAACACAAAAAAAGAATTTTGTTGAATGGAGATATGAATATTGTGTTACTAAGCCCCATTTTATCAAACCCTGGTTATTTTTTATCTTGACGATATATTGACAGTTCTTATACAAAAATTATATTAATTGAAAGTATATCACGACGAATCAATTTGAAACGTCAACGTAAGATTAATTGTGGCATAAGAACGGACATAGCCGGATCATCTCAGAGTTTTATAAAATTTCGTAAAGAAATATGTTCCCATTTCCCCATTTGACTCTAATTTGTATTATTGGTTGTATGTCTTAAAAATGTGGAACATACAATAGATGGCGTATCTTTTGCACGAGGTTTTAGTTTTTAATAACTCATGTGTAATTTTGAACAGTGAACAACAAAGTTGTTTTTTACTTCGAAAATATCGAATTTTGTGTCAACAAAGCGGGATGTTTAGATTTACTTCTTTAATGTGAAAAAAGGGCCAGTTTCAACATGCAAGATATGGCTGGTTCGATTCAGAAATATTGATTTTGACACAGAAGTCAAAAATATCGCCCAGGTCAGCCAAAAAAGTTTAAAACCAAGAATTGCAGACATTAGTAATTTCAGTAATTTCAAAACGTTTGCAAGCAGCAGGATTCATCCAAAAGCAGGGAAATTGGGTACCGAATTGAAGTCGAGAGTCCTTAAAAGACGATTTTGTAGAAAATCATTTTTGCACCGAATCATTACTTGCTATGAAAAATGGATTCATTACGACTACCCGAAGCGTAAGAGAGAAGCCCGGCCAACCAGCCGAATCAACACTAAAGCCAAATATCCATGGTGCTTGATGCAAATCAACGCTTAAATATATTAAATTGAATGTAAAATTTTTTTCACAAAAATCAAAATTTTTTTTTGAAATTGCATTACTTCATATTCATCATATTTTTTTATAATTTCTTAAAAATTACTAAAAAATTTTTATTGTATGCAAATAAAAGAGAAGTAACAGTTATTAAGATCAAGAACAATTGAATGGTTCGTCTCACAACAAACCATTAAAAAACAACAAAAACTAATAAAGGTCATACGAAACCATGTAAATAAGAATCATTTTATAACTGTTATTTTGAGTGATTTATTTTTATCACAAAAATATCACAATCTGGGTTTTTTGTTATATGGACGAGTTATTTTCGATCTCTGCTTTATACCATCAAATAAAACCGCTCATTGACAACACTGTTTTATGCTTCTACTTTTCTTTTATGTTGATGCTGTTATTAAAGTTGTTTTGTTGTTGTTGTCGTTTTTGCTCATTAGTTAAATGAGCTTTCGACTGATGGAAGGCAATGGCCTCTGTTTGTTAATAAATATTTACTTTTATCACGCTCTCCTTCTGTTTTTCCTACAACCAGAAAATAAAAATAAAGAATCCTGCATATTTAACACATCTACTTATTTTTCTTCTTTTTAAGCTGTTTTTAATATTTTTGAAAACTAAACAGTTAATAAATTTACCCCTTTTTATAATTTTTTTTTATGAATAGCAGTGTTAACCTATTAATAACAATAAAAAAAAGACGCTTGAAAAGCGCGTGCATAAAAAAAAAAATACAGCAAAAAACACAGAAATCTGTTAAAATACTAAAAGAAAATCAACAAAAAACAATTTTTGTTGTTTATCATAAATTCGCTCTAGTATTCTTGAAAGAGTGTAAGTGTGTAAGTGAGTGCCACAACGACTACGACAACGACAGTTTTGGAGCAGTGCACCAAACAGTGAACTCCAACGGAGCCAACATCAACGTGTCTTGTTTCATTTTTTTTTTTCACCAACATTTTTGGATTCCCTCAACGTGCAGAGTAGGTCAGGTCAGTATTACTATTTTATCTGGTTTTCTTTTCATATTATTTTTCCATTGTTATTCTTATAGTGTATACGTGTGTTTAGTTTTTTGTTTGTCTTTTAGATTTTCTTCATTTGTTTTCGCTTTATTTTGCGAAAAAAAAAAAAAAAATGGAAAATATAAAAACAAAAACAATAGCTAAACCCGAAACATTTAGTTCTCATTGTTGTAGTTATTGCATTTTATCCTGTTGTTACTCTTGGTACTTTTTTTATTGTAATGGAAATTATGACAATCATCTTGGTTTCTGTTTTGTTTTACAACAATAAAACAAAAGCGAAATTATGGAAAATATAACGGTGGTTTTCTATGTGTTTTTGTTTAGGAAAAGTAGATTAAAATGAAATGATATCAAGTTATGCGATGTTTTTTTTTGTTGTTGTTGTTTTAAGTGTGGTTGGCTTTAGTTTTACTTATTGTCGTTTTAATAATTTTAAATAAAAATTTTGTTGTTTTAATCACTTTTCTTTAATGAGTGCTTAATAACACGCACGATACGAGATACAACGTGGGTCGTGTGTAATAATGATTGCAAATATGAACCGATTAACAAATGTAAACAAGATTAAAAGTGTTTTAATACTTTCTATAACTAAACAAATATTTAAAAGAAATATCAATCACAATTTGGTATTGAGAAAAAACTGTGGATTTGTGTAATTTGTGTCTCATCCATTTACATATTTAATATCAAAGGTTAATGAAAAGTTCTAAATTAATATTTGTCAACACTACTTTTTCAAAACGTTTTTTTATAAATATCACGTTAATTTTCCACAAACATGCAACAAAGATATTAAATTCTAATTAAAGTAATTCAATTTTGTCATTTAATTTTAGAACATGTAGTCATCAAATGTTTTTAGCGTTATTTGCTAGAAAGAAAAAAACATTTTAAGTTTTAATTAAACTATAAATATGAATAAAAAATAAACAAGAATTAAATAATAAAAAGAAAAATTTAGTTTCATCATGACAGTGCAACGACATATTTATTCGTTCTTTCCCATTCTTCGGATGGGGTTCCCTACTTTCAGTTATTAAGTCACAATACAAATGAAGGCATATTTTGATGTTTATGAAAATAAAAATGTTAAACTTCTGAAAAAGTAAATTCTTTTCTAAACCGTTCATTTTAAAGAATACAAATAGGGTTTTCTGAATTTTACAATTTATGATAGCTAGTCAATTATCTATAGAAAAATTGTTCTACAAAAATTGTTTTACAAATGTTTAAATTTACTTGACCTTAATATTTTTTTTTTTTTTTTCAAATTAACAAACTATTAAGTTACTTCTAGACACAGGTATGTTATTTTGCTAATTTAATAACTTTAAAGTTTTTTAAAAAACATCTAGCAAAATTCAATATTTACTGCATATTATAGCACTGAAATTTAATTATGACACCCCTAGAGTATGCTATATTAAATAAATCTAATTAAAGCTAAAAAATAGGCAATTTTTCTTCAAAACAATTTAAATGCTAAAATCTGTAAATTCTTTTTCAACCACTTAACAAAATAACAACTTTATTGTATGGTAATGTGTAAAACAACTACAGCAACTGTGATATTTAAGACATATAGAGAGAACGAGAGAGAGAGTAAGAGGAAAATGGCCTTAAGGGAATAACTAAAGAAATTATATTTAATAGTTGTTGTCTGTAGCAAATAAATAAAAAACACAGCAAACTAACAACAAACTAAAAACAAACCTAAATGCAAATGGTTTAAACAATAGACTTTCTCTTATAGTTAAACAAACTGACTTTGTAATGTATATTTTCCACTTCATAAGGCGGCTGTGGGGAAACAGAACTAAAATGTCGAAACAGACTGGAAATAAATTTTCTCCAAATACAATATTAAATATTTATGAGAAATACCAAATATTTTCCACAAGGCATCGAACCTTAACTGTTCCGAATTTGTTATAAATAGGTACACAAGTGACTTACGATCTTAAAGTTGCTCAACTTTTTGTTCTAATTTTTTTATTATTAGTCTCCTTGTAATGCTTACCATAGTTTCAAAATATTTTGCGAATATATACGAACTGACTCACATTACAAAATTCTAACCATATAAATACCGAACTAAAGCGAATTTTGAAAGTCTGGAAAACGTTAAATTATTTATTGACATGAAAAACATGTACACAGAGAAAACAGATTCGTGATAGCAACCGAATTTATTTCCAATCTGATGATTCGGTTGCACACATAGATTTTTTCCGTTCTATCAACAGAAAGTCAGTTGCTAAAGAAGAATGTCAGTAGAAGCAACCAAACTTTTGTTACCCCTTCTAAAATTTTGTAGCCATAACAGTAAAATTCGGTTACTTAGGTGGATTCATTCGATTGGCAACAAATTCGGTTGCCATCACGAATCAGTTTTCTCTGTGTACCAAATATTATCGAATTTAGAAGAATAAATTTTCAAAAATTTATTTTTTTTATCGAAATTTTTCGTTTCGTCCCATATTATAAGCTTCTACCATACTTTCTAATAAATGTGTATGTGTGGTGCATAAAAAATTTTAATATGGTTTGCCTGGCAAAGAAATACAAGAAAACAAACCCTTAACTGCATTATGGTGTCTCTATTTACCAAAAGAATGCACACAAAAAGACCTTGAAATGTTCACAACGGCAGCATAGTCATCACAAATAAATGAAAAATAAGACAAAAAAGAAGCTGTAGCAATGACATGGGCTCCAGTATAATAATGATGCTAGAATTTAAAGCAATTGTAATCGTTGTTGTAGTTTCAGTTATATATGTATGAATGTTGTAGTTGTATTAGTAGTAATACATACATATATATATATACTCAAAAAGGAAAATACCATTATATTTATCAAAAATACTACTAAAGATATACAAATACAATTGTACAACATTCAAATATACTTACTCTTACATTGACAAAGCTGTGCAAATATGTAAGTATATGTATATATTTGAACTTTTTTCTTTTCCATTTACTCTCGGAACAATGCAACTAACAACTATTTGTGCAAAAAAATTGCTTCTGTGGTTTATTGTTTATAATACCAGCAGTACTGCAATAGCAACTTTTTGTCAGAAATATTTAGTCACTATTGAGGTGGTACAATTTATAATGTACGGCATTAGATTAGATTAGGTTATCAGGGCAGCCGGTATTACTAGCTCATTTCAGACCCTTTGTGATACTATAAATAATCATGTTCGGAAAGGGGGTTCGATGCCTAACAAACCCGACGCACGAACAAACGTATCCACCTTCCTAACATCCACTCTCGATAGATCCGCTAGGCCGTGCATACAAAGACTACCCATTGTCGAAGTTAGGGTCCCCAACAGAGCAGGACAAAGACAAAGGAGATGGCCAACCGTTTCCTGCTCGTCTTCTTCATGACAACTTCTATAGAAGTCATTATAAGGAGTGTTTAGTACAGCGAATTTACAGCATGGTAACTTAAATAATGAAATATTTTTCAATATCATTATTATTATATTAGTGCTCTTTAAGAAAATATAAGTTACTGGATAACTATTTCCGACAAAACATGCTGACAAATGTATTTCTGATCCGTTACATGTCAGTAAGACATAATAATCAGTTGTAAACTGTCAGTCAGTTGTATGATATATTAATCATCGTACAAAATTCTTACTAATCTGATGAAATTTTGATATTTTATAAAGTTCTGGCAAATTGCTTACATGAATTTATTTCCTGGTCTTCTTGTATGTTATCGAAATGTCATTATTGTCTTCTTGTGCTCTCCTCGTTGTAGCATTGTTTATCAACCCAATTTCTCCATCGAATCATGTCATTCGCAATATTCTTAACATGCTGCCATGTTATATATTTTTCGGCTATTTCATTTCTGACTATGTCATGTATCCTTATTTCGGCAATTTACACTATTTATTTTTATATTAACAATCTCCCTCAAGTTCTCAATAGGATTTAGATCGGGAGATTGAGCAGGGCAATGAAGAACTTGAATCTTATTGCTCTGTAGCCATGTCTTACAAACTTTGGAGGTGTGCTTAGGATCGTTATCCTGTTGGAACCTCCCTATAAGTGTCATCTCTTCACTGGCATAAGGCAAACATTACATTTTTCAATATATCACTGTACATGAGCGGATTCATAATCCCATTAACTTTATGAATTGGCAAAATTCCTTGACCAGAAAAGCAACCCCAGAGCATTACATTGCCCCTTCCATGTTTAATTTTTCGTTTGCAATACTTTGGATTCTGTCTTTCTTATTTTCGTCTGCGTACACGCTTTATTCCATTGGAACTTTAACTTGTATTTGGATTTGTCAGAGAACAGTACTGTCTTCCATTTTTGGACACTCCAGTCGATGAGGGCTTTGGCAAACTCCTGTTTTGCTTTCTTGTTCTTAACTGATATAAACGGCTTTTTTTCTGGTAGTCGGATGAAAATTCCAGCTTACACTGCACTTCTACGGATTGTTCGTTCGCTAACGCATAATCTTAAATTTGTTCTTACTTGACAAGATGAAGTTGTAGGATCTTTTTGCATTGTTCTTTTGATCAAGGAATCATCATAACGTGTGGTTTTACGCACATGTCCTCCAGAATGTCCCGGTAGTATACGACAAGTCTGCAGAAACTTTGGAATCAGTCTGGAAATAACTGGTCTGTTAATTGAATATTTTTTAATCAATTCATGTGGTAATAAGCCCGCCCTCCAGTCTTCAATAACTTTAATTTAAAATTCACTGGAGTACATGTTCCTTGCCATCCATTGTTTTTTCACAATAAACTGTATAAAACTTAAATTATACAGACTATGCCTTCTTTTATTTTTATCTTCTGGAATTATTAAATGCATCCGTTTGGGGTTGAGAGGGTGATTTAGTTATGGTCGATACTGTATGTTTAAGGCTACCAAAAAACACTCTGGCCTTCACGACCTTTGATCTAATTTCTTCATCTGTTCCGCAATATTTTGCTATTATGCAGCCCAGCCAGTTGGAGTTTTCTACTTCTTTAATTTACTCATTGTTTATACGTATTTGGTCTGCTGTAATTGGCTTGATCCACGCAGCTACAAATCGTTTTGAATGTAGTGAAGAATTTGCTTAATGAATTGAAGAAGTCGGCAGTAAATTATTGTTTTGTAATGATTCTTGGCAGACATTTTGCTGAGCCTTACCTTCTACCTTGTATTATTGCAAACATATTCAATAGACAAAAGCTCTTATAGATTTACTCTCGCACAATGTATTTTTAGTATAACATTGTAGTTAAGAGAAAGAAAACGTTGACCAAATTCAGTCACAAAACAAATGCGGATGTGGAAACAAATACAAGGTAGTTTAAAATATCCATATTGCATACATTTAAGATGAGTATTGTGTTCTTTTTTGAGTAATAAATACATTCACATAAACACACTCATGGACATCAAAATATCCTCGGAGAAAAAAAATGCGTTTATTCGAATATATGTGTAGATACCCAGCAGTTGCTAATGTTTGTCACGAACTAGTGATTTTATCTATCACCTAGGGTGACAACTAGTTACATAAGTCGTTACGTTACTAATTATTTTATCACATGCATGTCCTGAACTTGATCCTTTTAGAGTACAATGATATTGTCTGAAAGTTGGCCTAAAGTAGTCAACGCATTCGATTCACATACCGGTTACATAGAGTCAGTTACCTTACTAGCTAGCTAACTAGTTACTTTATCAGTTAAGTAACAATTTATTTTAACATATAAGGGTTATAATGGACCTCAACTAGTCAGTTAAAAAGACATCTCATAGACAGTCCAATAACCAATTGCTTGTAATCAAACCTTCCTCCGAAAACTCTTCAATAGATTATTTCTGGTGGCTCTGAAGACTTTCTAAAGTGCAGTACAAAATAAACGTTTAATGTGACTACATTCTAGGTTACTTAGAGACAGTAAAGTGACAATTGACTTCACGCTAGATTACATAAGATGTATAAAGTAACTAATTTACTTCTCTCTGTACTATACAGAGCACATATGTGTTAAACGACAAAAAAAATAAATAAAAATAATATAAGGGATACATTGACTACTTGCTTAACTGCTGGGTATATTTGTTACAATTGTGCGTTTGTTTACCCAAGGAATACCTAAAAAATTACATGGCTTCACCAACGTCAATAGCTGCAGCAGAGGAACAAAACCATTATGAGTGCATTAGCAACAGCAACAAAAAAAAACACCCACACTCTTAGTGGACAATGCCAGCCAGCATCATTGACAATAATGCTAACAGCTGACAGCAACTATTTATTTGCTGACATGTCCTATTACTGCAACTTCTACTGCTGCTGGTTGTCATTCGTTACTATTTGTTTGGGTTTTTCACAAAATGCTCTCATCTCAACTTTAGTGTCCTTCATGCATTTGAATAGTACTTTTATTTGTGTTGCTTTAATTGTCATTATTTCATGTCTTGTTGATGATGTTCTTATTGTTTGTTGAGTTTTCGGTTTTTTTTTTTCTCGGTTTTTATTTGTGTTTGATGCTGACTGCTCATAAAGCAGATGACAGTATTGCTGTTGAATGCTGATTTTAATTGGCCTGTTGGTATTTTAAGGCCGTTTAACAAAAAAATAAAAGTTTATTTCTTACGTAAGTTGTTAATTGGATGGTTGCTTATTTATAACACACTTTTTTAAACTCTACACTACAAATACGTTTAGTATCTCCTCAAATAGATTTTATAAAATAACAAATCATATTTAAAAATAGTTTACGTATCGATCCATAACGAACTATAGCTTCCATATAAGTTGCACTCCCAAAAATCACTAAATTTACTGACGTTCGGTCCATGATTAGTCATAGCTCTAATTGTTATTGGGTGTATGACAGAAAAATGTGGGATTTTTCAACTTTTCAGCTTTTGTTTTGAAACACTTGTACAATTTAAATTTATTCAATCTATTATGTATTGTTTTCTTTTACCCTTTCCCATCTTTCTAACAACATATGGATTCCGAGCCAAAAAAACTGTTCCTCTTTTGAGGCCGAGAACGAATCAAGCCAATATCGGATACTCCGTTCCATCGATCGAAACAAATAATAGTCGGACGGGACAAGGTCTAGACTATAAGGAGGGTGAGGCAAAACTTCCCAACCACTTCTATTTAAATAGATTTTAACAGGTATTTCAATACGTGGCCGAATGTTGGAATATTACGGTTTCATGTCTGCCTCATTTTCTGTGGATTTTTCGGGAAATGATCGCTTCAAATGAATCAGTTCCGTTTCCTGTAACGGTCTGGCCAGATTTCAGTAGCTCATAATAGATAGGACCCTGTTGCTCCCACCATTTTTCATCACAAGTAATGATTTGTGATACAAAAGATTTTCTTTTGTAGCTTCAAACACAATTTCGGGCATGCAAAATCGTATGGTACAAAATATCGCTGTTTTTGGATGAATCCTGCTGCACGCATACATTTTTAAATTGCTGCTTGAGTGGCTCTTAATGATTCTTCCAGCTCTTGTTGAGTTTTACAACAATCTTAATGGAGTAATGCATCCAATTCTTGGTCTTTAAACTTGTTTGGATGGCCTGGTCTTCCGTCTTCCGTGTCAAAATCACCACTTCTAAACCGAACAAACAATCTTCCGCACGTTGAAACCGATGGAACACATTCACCATATGGTTTGGTGAGCAATCGATGTGCTTTAACGACGATCGGTCCATGATTAGACATAGCCCACATTGTTAAAATTGGAGAAGTCTTTGAGTTTGACATTACGAATGAAGAACTCCAAGTCACCTGCCTGTTAATTAAGAATTTTCCTTTGACTTTTACTAAATTGGTTTAGCAGGATTTACATTTTAAAACTCTACATAATGGTTGCAAAGATTTTAGCAATTCTTCAAACTCTAACATCAAGTTATGTAGAATAAAACACAGAAAAAGTTTTATTTAGTTTTTGGCATCTCCTAAATGTCACTACAAGTACAATTTTATTTAGAAAACAAGATTTTCTCTAACCTTTTCATAGTCATATATAATGAAGAGTAAAAGCAAGGTTTTTTCCATTCCTTGTGTATATTTCCTTGTTCACTTTTTGTGGTCTTAAAGTAGAGATACTAAACATCTAATGCGGTATTTTATTTATATTTATACTGCACACATTTGGCAGAGACATGTTTGGTCTGAGTGGCAAGAAATTGTTGAAACAGAAAGTATCATATGTATACTTGCCTTCTTTATTTCCAAGTATTGGCTTTTATCAAATATTTTTGTATGAAATACCATCGCTCGCACTGTTTCACACACACACACACATACACAGTCAACTGTTTTTATTACGTACTAAAGTATTTCCGTTTAATTCTATAACTGTAACACTTACATTTATTTACATGAACACAGACAGGCATACAACTGTCTACGTAGTGGTAAGAGTAAATATATTTTTCCGTTTTTAGTGTCAGTGTAATTGTGAGTGTAGCTATGTGTTACATTTACATTGACCTTATTATCATTACTATAACAACAACTATTCCAAGCCATTATCTTTGCAACAAAAACTCATTATCATTGTCATCATTATCATGTATGTGTTTTGCTTTTTTCTCTTTGCACAAAATGGCCCATATGCAAACTCCCCATTTGCTTTTCTATATTTGCCTTATATTGTATGGCATAGTATCAACTTCCTTTGCTATTTCAAGTTGTAATAATAAATATTGTTTATATAATTATCTTGTTGTCGAAATAATTAACTAATTTGGCATCATTAATTTCTCAGCTCTTAAGTTGTAAAAGAGTGAGATTCCTAGTAAAGTTTTTTTGTGTTACGAATTTTGTTCTTTTTGTAATATATCTTGCCACATTAAATATGGTGGTGGGCTTATATATGATTTTCGTATTTGCTCTTATAAAATATTTTACATGCTGTACTTGTGTCTTTTCTAATTAGCAATGTCTCTATTTGGCTCAGTAATTTATCACTGTGTGTTTGAATAATAGAATAATGTCATGAAAGATGGGGTCAGGGAAGCTGTTTAGATTTATGGTATTGTTAATCATTAAAGCAGGCAATAAAATAAAGCCTTAATTACCAGCCAAAAAGTAGGCAATGGTACTTACCTAATTTATTTACTATTGCATACTTTTTATTTGAGTTTTTGGAAATGGTAGCAAGTATTAAAATTTAACATAAGGACTGAGATCGAAAAAATCTTAACATACATATATGTCGATAAAAATTAAACCACTAAACTTACAGTTTTGAGTTTTTTATTTTTATTTAAATTTACAAAAAATATTATTTTTATAGTTCTAATCAATAGTGATGAATTTATGAATCTTTTCCGGCCACACTTCCATTAAGGTTTTTATTGAGCTTTCTTTTAACAAGATCCCAATATCTCTCCACTGGCCTTAGCTCCAGGCAGTTTGGAGTATGTGCCTCTCTTGGTAACACATTATTGTTATTGTACCCTTTGTAACAAATGTTTGGCTTCTTTTGCCGCAACTGAGTATTGTTTGCCATGCCAAGAACTTTTTGGACAAATTTTGGGTCCTAAACTTTTCTACAACATTCCATAGAGCATCTGCAACATAAAAATATTGAACCGGAAGCTGTGAAAAATTTTCCATACGTACGTTTCATCATTCGTTATGCAGCAGGTATATTTGTTTGTATAATATTTGACTTCAATTTTCGTGCTCTGTTTTTGGCCTCTAAATTTTTAGCAGCATTTCTGTCAGGAACTTGTTTTTAAACCTGCATTAGCTTTAACTTTTCGTATCAAATAGTCCAAGTACTGAGCTAACCGGACTACTTTCCTACCAGATGAGTTGAGAGCTTTTTTAGAAATGTTTTCTATTTATTGGCTTCTACCTGAACCAGGTTTTCTATCAACGGACAAGCTCTGCCTATAATATTTAATAACATTGGAATCAGTTTGACGGCAGACCTTTGATAGTTTGGCCAACTTTTTTAAGGACCAAGTTGGGTTTTGTTGAAAATATTTAATAATTTTAGTACGCACATTTTTCTCGTCACTCATTTTAATCAGATTAACAGAATTGACATAAAACATAAAAAAATCAAATAATACTTGGGTTTTAATTTTAAAGAAAGACGTGCGTAAAGGTTTTTTCGATCTCAGTCCTTAGTCAGCCACAACTTAAAATGAGGATGTGTTGGTGAGTGAACTGCCTAGCTCACACAAATTATTTATACAATAAAAGTGTCTATTTATGCTTTCATGACAGTATATCCAAGCTTATTAAGCTTGATATCTACAATTGCACTTTTTAATTGTTAGCTATGACCTTTTCCTTTTCTTTCTGACAACATACGGATTCCCAGCCTAAAGAACTACTCATCTTATGAGGCCAAGAACGAATCAAGCCATTTTCGGGTACTCTGTTCTGAAGTGAAGAGTATCCCAGAGAGAGCGTTCTGCATCGATCGAAACAAATAATAGTTGGACAAGGCAATGTCTGGACTATAAGGCGGATGAGCAAAACTTCCCAACTACTTATTTCTAAATACTTTTTAACAGGTATTACAACATGCCACCGAGCGTTGTCATGATGAAATACTACGGTTTAATGTCTGTCGCATATTCTGGGTGATTTTCGGAAAATGCTCGCTTCAAAGGAATATGTTGCGTTCGGAACAGGTTCCTTGTGATGGTTTTGTCACTAGATTTCAGCAGCTCATAATAGATATGATCCTTTTGGTGCCACCAAATACAGAGCATTACCTTAGCGCCATGGATATTTGGTTTTGATGTCGACATCACATACGATCTCTTACACTTCGGGTAGTCGTAATGGATCAATTTTTCATCGCAAGTAATGATTTGGTGCAAAACTGATTTCTTTTGTAGCGTTCAAGCATTATTTCGAATATGAAAAAGGTCTCTCGGCGATATATCGCCCAGTACCCAATTTCCCTGCTTTTTTATGAATCCTGGTGCTCCCAAGCATTTTGAAATTACTGCTTGAGTAGCTCTTAATGATTTAGCTCTTGTTGAGTTTGACAACAATCTTCTTGGAGTAATGCATTCAATTATTGGTCTTCAAATGTTTGTGGCTGGCATGGACGATATTTGTCTTCCGTGTCAAAATCGCCACTTCTGAACCGCATGTTGAAACCGATGGAACACATTCACCATAAGCTTTGGTGTTCTTCAGCGGCACTTATTTCCAATTAATGAAGTAAAGCAAAACTTCCCGCTTTGATAACACAATATTGGAAGCTAAAAAAAGACAATGGTGTTTACAATATGATGTTATTGAACTAAGTCAGAATAAATGTCAGATATGTTCCCTTCAAAATGACATATAAGTTATTAAAAACAAAAACCGCATTTTTAAGCCATACATCCAATATTTTTTGAATTGGCTTCGTTCGGATCCACTGCCATCATTCATTTATTATTTTTTCCACATATTTCAATCATGAAATCCTTTTCGTACATCATTATGAAATTGAAATGTTTGCTGGTTAAATAAATATTGATGAAAAAACATAACATCATCCGCCGCCTGTGCACTCGTCGTTGTCTGATTGACGACTGAATGAAAGAGCATAAGAATATGTATGAGTGCTTTCAGCACTATTGTGCTAAGTACGAATTGGCTGACTCTTTATTAAATGTAAAAGTTGTGGATAGTTTCTCTAATAGTAATCTTAATTATAACTTTATATTCTGATTGAGATTCTCAGTAGAAAACGACAGCTATGGCATTTGTAAACCCCAAATATTCCGCTCTATTCGAGAAAACGCACAATTATCTCTAATGATGTGAAATACATATAAATACATATATACAGCTGATGCTTAAAGCTGGGCATTTCCAAACTCTTCTAATGACAATTACAAAAAACTAGACTAGATTTTTTTGTATTTATAATTATTCCTTATTGAGAATTCAAAAAATAATCAATTGATATTGACCTTAATATAAGGTTATCATAAAATATAATAAAAACAACAAATTTATAGCAATACAAATATATTTAATTAATATTTATGAAAGCAACAACATATTTTTAATAGACAAAATATTTTTTTTAGAAAAAAAATTAAAATTGATAATGACACATACACTTTTATAATAAGCGTGTAGATAAGGAAGAGCAAAATCTTGCGTTTGTTCTTAATAATTTAAAATATTGTTTAAATAATTATCTTGTATAGCTGACAAAAATACATGACATTTAAAAAATTGTATAATTGTTTATACTTATATGTTCTTTGGAAATTTAAAACGCCTACCCTCACTTGTTTGTTACTCATTCAACGTAAATATTTCAAAAGAAATCATTAAAATTTATTTATAAATATTGATTTAAAGAATTGTTTATAAAAAAATTCCCCTAATTAGTTTTTATTTGTTAATTTAAATGTAAAAAATAATATTTAATTTGCAGCAATTAAGCAGCTACAAACATGTTTACTTTTTAACAAAAAAAATACAAGATAATTTATGCAAAAAAAACAATAATAATAATGAAGTATTTTATAAACAATATAATATCATACAACAAACAACATAAATGTGTGTTAAATTTCAAGGTAAACTTAAATTATTGTAACAAAATGCGTGCAATTATTTATAACATGTACTTTTTTTAAACAAAGTTCAATAGTAACGACTTAATTGAGTATTTTGAAAAAAGTGAAACTTAACTTAGTCATCATAATAAAACAAAACAACGAAGTTTTTTTTGAATACTTAATATCTTGCTTATAAACCACTTTGCCAAAACATTGTGTTTCGAGATCTTTCTAAATGTCAGTTTTCTAAGACAAAAGGAACAAATGTTATATAAAATCGGTTGCTGTGTCAGGAAACAGACAGCCAGCCACACAGACAGAGTGAGCCAGAATTAAGTTAAATAAAACTTAAACCGTTCAATGTAAAAATTCTCAAAAATACCTAAATTTATTAAAAAAATCCTCTTGGTAAAGATTTTATAGTTGCTTCCGTTACCTTTTTGGACTAGTTGGTCCACATACACTTAAAACCGGACATGTTCTGGGATACATTTCCTGTGTTCTTTAATTACTTTTTTACAAGAGCCCAATACTTTTCCACAGCTCGAAGTTCTGGAATGTTGGGTGGATTTGCTTCCCGTGGTACAAAAATTATATTATTGGTTGCGTATCATTTTCTCCATAGTGGCTTGATGCCAAATTGGGCCAGAAATATAAGGCACTCAAATATTGACCCGGAAGTTGTGAAAAGTTTGTCAGTACATAAACTTCATCATTCATCACACAACAGGTGTATTTTTTATAAAATTTAACATTAATTTATTCGCTTTTCGATTCTTTACCGCATTGCTATCTGAAACTTTCTGAACTTTATACGACTTCAACTTAGCTCAAATGAATCATAGCATTTAACTACCTGATCTGCTTTACTGATAGAAGTGTTGGGTGCTTTTCGGAAGAGTTGTTCGACTTATACCAATATCTGTTAGACCTTTTTTTTTCTTCATGATCCTGGTTTTTTTTTCAATGTTCAAGTCTTCCTTCCTCTTTAGCTAGATTGTCTTAGAATCTTATGAGGTCCTAGAATGTACGTGTTACAAACGGAATAAATAAATCAATATAGCTCTCATCTTTTCTGATGGTGAGTATAAAAATAAAGATTTGTTGCTGTGATGAATGTAACCAGCAGTTTTCTTAATGTGTATCGCAAATCGAGAAAGCTTCGCAGACGATTTTCAGGAATAAATAATTTTCAATCAAATTGCGATCGGGAATGTCGATCATTTAGCACTGCTGTACAGTGAGAGCTTGTGCAAAAAAATGTCCTCCACGGCTCTGATGACAGGACATCGCTTTTCATTAATTGTTCTGGAAATCGTTGCTGCAATAAATCTATTGTTGCATGCACAGTGTTGCAGGTGGCGCCGTCTTGCTGAAACCACATAACGTCCAGATGTATGCCGTCCAATTGAGGCCACAAAAGCTCCGTTATCATGTCCCTGTAACGAATGCCGTTCACAGTCACTATAATTTCGGCCTCATCTTTAAAATAGTACGGCCCAATCACGCTGCCTTACAAAAATTCACACCAGACAGTTGTTCGTTGTAGGTGTATTTGTTTCTCATGAATTGCATGAGGATTTTCTGTGCCACAAATTTTACAATTTTGTGTATTCACACTTTGCTTCATTAACCAATGAAGGAATTGCTGGCGCTTTCACGGTCAGCTGGATTGAGCTCCTGATTAAGCTGAATTTTGAACACAGAGAAAACAAATTCGGTTGCTAATTTGTTGCCAATTGAATGATTCTACTTTAAACTCCGAAATTTACAGTTGTGGCTACAAAATTTTAGAAGGGGTAACAAAAGTTTGGTTGCTTCAACCGAAATTCTTCTTTATCAACTGACTTTCTGTTGATAGAACCGAAAAATTCTATGTGTACAATCGAATCATTCGATTGGCAACAAATTCGGTTGCTATCACGAATCTGTTTTCTCTGTTTTCAATGTTTTCATGATACCGAACTGCACGTTGACGCACAGGTGTCTTACTGTCTACAATCGACCCAGTTATTTTACAAAGTGACTTCCAACAGGGGCTTTCGAACCTTGATAATTGATAGCGGTGTTTTTTTGAGTCGCAGGTCTATGCGAATAAGCTTCAAACCAAAGCGGCCTTCAAAGCCAACATAAACGATGTCATCGGTCAAATTCAGTCTGATTTATGTGTCAGAGTTATGGAAAATTGGACATTTCGGATGCCCGCCATCCAGCAAAGCCATGTAGGATATTTTCACGATGTTGTATTTCATACATAATGGCATCGATAGGCTTTTTGAACGACTGAAAAATGTCAATGATATCTCACACACACTTTGTTTTATTCAAATTTAAAGATAGCTATGAAGGGCTTTGATTGTTATCTTTTCAATAAATTTGTTCAGTATTTTAAAGTTTTTGAAATATACTGAATGCTCTATTTACTAAACTTCAATAATCGAATCTAATTCCTCTTGGCATCTCTGCAAATTAATTGACTTTAGTATTTACTGGCTTAAAATTTCTTATATTTATTATGTAATTTAATTTAGTTTTATTTTTAAGCTATTCATTTTTATTTACACAAGTATTAAAATCTAATTCTTATTAGTATCCTAAAACAATATTTTTGCTATTACAAAAATTTCTTTAAAAGTATCATAATTAAATTTAATTTCCTTTTGCAATTTTGGTTTTAAATTAATCTACACACAAAATCCTCAAAGAAAGATTAAAATTAAATTGACTTTTCTACTAAATGCAACTATAACTACAGTAAATAAAGTAACAAGAAGGAGCATAACAACTACTTCTGATATACTGCCTATTATGCAGTCCATTTCGTTTACAACTTCTCGTATAAATCGTAATAACTCCATTTAAAGGTTTCTTGTTTTTTTTTTTTAAACATTTTTCTGTTGCAAATTCTAGTCTCTCTCTCTGTACCATGATGTAGAGGACGATGATGATGATGCATGTTGTGTATTTAAAGTTTTGTGTATTTATTCATTCATTTGTGTATGAATGAACATCAACTAGAATTTAAACATGCATATATAGATATGTGAAGGCAGACTGATAAGTCACAGAAAATAGTCTTAAAACGGCAGAGTATATTAGGATTCCTTTAAGAGCGTATTATGTATCTAAAACAGAGGTCCGCAAAAGTAAATTCTCTCACCAACACATTCAATCCTTTATTTTGTTCACTGCACCTACAAACAAACAAATATAAAAACTGAAGAAATAAAGAAAAAATCATACACCCATGCTCATTCGTATTCGTAGTTGTCTCGTTGAGTGGACAACGACTACTAAAATGTAAGAGCATAAGAATACGTGTGATTTGATTTTGCACAATTGTGCTATGGGCTGTATTTGTTAGCACATTCAAATAAAGTTCCTTTTCTAACCGATCTCCTATAAACAGTACAACATTTAAAACATGCTCAACCATTCATTCATAATTGTTGCAAAAAAAAAACCCTTTTCGGAAAATGCAACATACATCAACATTTTGTGCAATTTTTGTATAAGAATCATAAAATACAAACACATGATGGCTACCGCTCATACTTTCTCACATTCACATTCATACATAAATGCAGGATTGTCAGCTACTTTTATACACTGTCCCCAAACGGCATTAAAAATCTCCAAAAAGTATTTTTAGATTTTCTTAAATTAAATTAATTTTCCAAAATAATTAATGTAAAAATTTTGGAATTTAATGTAAAAAAATTTTAGTTAAATTAATTTTATGAGAAAGAAGGTTCAGTGTTCTCGTGGACAGTCTTACGAAATACATATATAAAGCCAAATACCAAATTTGTACTTTCCATTTCGGAAAGATAAAATAAGTCACTTGTTCTAAATATTTTATCCCCATGAAAACTCCAAGATACTTTAGAATCACCGCAAGAAAATTTCATGAACCCAACCTAAATTTTTTCTCCCTAAAAGCCTTATAAAATCCCTAAATTTGGGGATAAATCCCCAAGACTGGTAAGCCTGTATAAATGTATGAATTGTTTGAATGAGTTTTTTTTTATAAATGCCTGTATTCAAAATACAATCCACCACAACAACAACAAACAGACAAGGATACAGCAAACCAGATCTTTTTTCTCCTCTCAGAATACATATTTGAATTTGTGTGAGTATTTATGAATTTTTCTGAGGCTATGTGTGTATATGAGTATGAATGTTTGGTTTTTTTTTGTAGCCTCACTGTGGTTGTGGGTATTGTCAGTTTAGACCGAGTTTTGTAGTTTCCAAAAAAAACTTGACCTGGTCTTGACCGGCTTCAGTGTACATTTGGTGAACTAAAAACTTTCAGTTGATTTTTTTTATTTAAATATGTGAATGTTTGTTTTTTGTTTCATAAAATTTTACTAAAAGCTGCTATTTTTTCTAAAAAAAATAGGTTCAATGTGATGAGAAAAAAACGTTTCTTTTTAGTAATTTCCTTTATAAACATACTACATTGCAACCTCGATTTTCGCGACTAATTAAAAACCAGACCTGTCGCAAAAACTTAATTTTCGCAATAACAGAACCCAACATATCATTGACAAACTTTATGTAATTTTTAAAATTAGAATCGTTTTCATTGATATATTTACATTATAAAAACTCTTAATGAAGTTGGAGATTATGAGTTGCTTTTTTGGAAAATTATTTTCTTAAAATAACATCTGAATCACATAGCTCATACCCAGCGGGAATAAGATAAAGTAAAGAGGCCTTCCTAAATGCCTTATTAAATTTTACACGGCGTGTCATTGCGAGCCAAGGCCTTGCATACTCGCTGCTGTTAGAGGGCTGAGAGAAGGCCTACTTAAGAAGGCATATTAGAAGGTGCTCCGTTAAAGGCCTGTAAGGAGACCTGCCGCGTAATGCCTCACAGAATGTCTACATACTAACATCTATTAAAAACCTTGAAAATTAAAGCCTCATTGAAAGACTTCTGAAGCAAGAAAATGATCTAAATAAATTCATAAAATCTAAATAATGAACTTTAAAATATCACTTGTGTAGTTTTTTTATATAAAAAACTCCTTCACGCGAACTTCACAACTTCAAATATTATAGAAAACTAAATTATTTAGAAGATTTTGCAACTTTTTATGGTTACATGTAACAGTTTACAATAAAGAGAGCAAAATATATAGTATTATAGAGAGACAATAATTGCAAAACCAATCATGTTTTAATATTAAATAAAGGTTTGTTACACCTTATTTTGCAATGCAATTTTGATTGTGTATGAGATTTTTTAGAAGGAGAAGCAAGCCCTTCTAGAACGTCTTCTTCGAGCAGGCAGAGTATAATGAGTATCGCACCTTTTAAAATGTGTAATGTGGTCTTTTAGAAGACCTACAAAGTGAAGAACTAGAATTTTTTCCCGCTGCGTATAGTGCTGTTGTCGGCTTATCATTTTCCAAAGGCCATTGTATGCATATGTTTATCGATGTTATAAAGGGTTTTCCAGCAAGAGGTGTTATTTTGAATCACCCGGTATTTCGGTAGCTGTCACCTTTGAAGCTTTTATTCTTTGACATTTGACAAGTAGAAACTACGCCATTACTAAAAATGGAACGATACTCGCTTCAACAACGCACTGAAATTATTAAAATTCACTACAAAAATGTTGAAAATATTGCAGTCACAGTTCGCAAAACTAAAGCATTTTTGGGTCGTCGTGAAGCACCTTGTCGGACCGCAATACAGAAATTGGTGGAAAAATTCGTGCTGTTGTGACAAGTTAGTGATGTAAAGAATAAAACCCGTAGACGTCGCTTATGAACAACTGAGAATATTGCTGTCGTAGCCCAAAGTGTTGAAGAAAACCCTGGTTTGTCCATTCCTCGTCGTTCTTTGGAATTGGGCATTCCACAAACGTCATTACACCGTATTTTGCATAGACTTATAAAAATCACAAGAAGTTAACACAAGAACTCAAACCGGCCGATCATCAACAACGTCGTCTCTTTGCTGATTAGATCCTTGAATGCATGAAAATGTTATTTCTCCAAAAGGTGATCACAATTGACCACCGAGATCTTGTGATTTAACACCTTGCGACTTCTTCCTTTGGGGCCACGTGATAAGGTCTATGCCAACAGCCCAGTGTCGATTCCAGACCTCAAAGATAGAATTCGTGAGGCTATCGAGGACATATGGCAGCCACTTTGCGATTTGGTTATGGAAAATTTCATGAAAAAGATATGGTCCTGTAAACGTGGTCGTGGTGGTAATTTGGCTGATGTTGTTTTTTATTATTAACGGCATACCTTCCTGTTTATTAAGTATGAAATAAACATCCGGTAATTTATCTAAAAAAATGTCATTTTTCTTTGAATACCAAAATAACACCTCTTGTTGGAAAACCCCGTACAATCGTCCACTTTAATTTTGTTTTCTTCATGACCTTTATCTTATATATATCCTCCGAATCCTTATCTGATAATTCCATTTGCTGCTCATTACTTTCCTCATGAAATTCTTCTTGAATCCAGTTGTTTATGTCAGCATTCGTGAGAAGATGTTCCGTGGCAATTTGAGCTACAATAGTTGAAAGATCTTTGTTTTCTTCCTGAATTATATTTTGTAAAATATTTAGGGCATGTTATCCTCTTCACTCCATTCAGTAGCGAATTCGAGCAAGGCGTTGAAGGATTTTCGGATATTGGACACTGATATTTTATTCCAGGACGTAACTAAAATCTAAACAGCATTTTTGAGATTGAAGTTTTTTAGTTTGAGCTCCAAATTTGTTGCTCACCCACTTGCTTAGCGAGAAGGGAACAAATTTGCAGCTCAAACTAAAAAACTTCAATCTCAAAAATGCAGTTTAGATTTTAGTTATTTTTTATAATTTAATTTGACCAAGTTGATAACGTTTTGATCTTACGGATGAATAAGCTCAGTGCTATTGGGTGGTAGATTCATTGTTATATTTAAACCGTCATTACTTTTTAGTTCCTCCACTGAAGCCAAGAATTCTCGGACCGAATACCGAGCTGGCATTGTATATTAGTTTTATGGAATTTTAAAATCAGCATATTCCTGTTCGCATACAATTTCAAATAATTTATTTTGAATCTTGTAATGCTCCCGACCTTTGATTTTACATATCTCCATTAATGGTATTTAGGGCTCATATAAGTTAAGGGAAACTAACATTCAAATATTCACATATTTTATTGCAGGATTTGGAAATCTAGCGTGGGGTTTCACCACTATAAGTTTAAATGAGTTGATCAGATTGCTATTATTGAATTAGTTCAAAAATGATAAAAAAGGCTGAAATTTTTTTATTTTACAATACTTTTATAAACATTTGTAAAAAAGCACTTGTGTGTGTCATCTCTTAACAGAGAGTCAGTGAGAGAGAGAGATAGACGGTCATTGCTAGATCGTCTTCGTATTCAAATAATAGAAAATCGTATATACATACACTTTTGTAGAGTGTTCAACGGTCGGAATTGATAATTTTTTCATTATTTTTGTTGACTATTTATGATATTTTCATATGAGTGAGATAAACCATTCATCCAACCATACACTCAAATCCATCCTACTTAAAACTGTTTAGTGTTTGGCTAAAAATTGTTCAACCACAAATCACTAAAATAGTAACAGGACATGAATAGTAGCCGTCTGATGTTTTTGGTCAAATAAGGATACGTGTATGTGTTTGCAGTGGTTAAAGTACAGGAAAATGCCTGTAAGCAAAACCCAACATATACTCATTCACACATAAAAGCAGCCGTAAGAAAAAATCTCACAGACTTACAGACTAATATCTAGACATTCATACGATTACACTGTGCAACAGTGATGTGGAAAAATTTGTACATACGTGAAAGTAGAGACCATTTTAATACACTTTAAAATTTCAAAGAAAAAAACAATTTTCAAGAATTTAAAAATGTAATGATTTCAACAAGGTTATCAAAGAAAACCGAAAAAGTTCAGCTGTCTAATACAACGATGGTCGCCGTATGGCACGTTAAAACCACATCAAACCCGCTAAGTCTAAAATTAGCCTAATCTTTGAACACAAACGTTTACACGCAGAAAAAAAATATAGTTGTTCATGTTTACTGTAACCATTTCAACATTTTTATAATTTTTTTTAACAATATTATAGTCACAGTAACTATTTATATGATTGTGGTAACAATAATATGGTTAATTTACGATTTACATGATTGTATCAACCATATATATGGTTACAGTAAACAAGTATATGTTTGTGACAATCATTTATATGATGAAGGACTTACCATATTATGTTGATCTCGGCTTATGGATATCGTAATCTGAGAACAACATAGTATGATAAAGTTTTTCATCATAACAATGGTCACACACATATATTTGTTTACTGTAACCAAATATATGGTTGATACAATCATGTGAATCGTAAGTTAACCATATTATTGTTACCACAATCATATAAATAGTTACTGTGACTATAATATTGTTACAAATTTTGAAATGGTTACAGTAAACATGCACAAATGTTGAAATGATTACAGTAAACATGCACAACCATATTTTTTTTCTGCGTGTATAAATTGCGCGAATTGATGACTGATTTTAAAAATAAATGTTGGTGATTTGGTAGCGTTGTTCAAGCATGAATCTAGTGATAAAAACTTAGCGCTCTATCGGGCTTACAAAAACACCCTTTACTAATGTATGGTCTCTGTTTTCTCGAATACATCGATTTTACCTTTGCATAGAAAAAATATTAAAATTCTTACAGGGTGTTATAATACTGTTTATGTGTTTTTGAATGTTAGAGGTTTTTTTTTTTGTGTTCTTATCTCTTACATAGTACATACTCGTAAAACTTTGTTTCAAAGTAAGGCGTCGAGACATGAGAAAAAGTAGTTTTTTTCTCTTAAATTTTCTGTCTCCTTCTTCTGGCTTGTAGCTTTGAGTAGTGTCTTGTAGTTTCTTGTTGATGTTGATGCTGCTCCTTGTAAGCTGTAGTTTCAACATCGTGTTGCTGCAGTCATGTGTTTGATTTGCTGCACTTTTTGTTGTTGGCTGCTGCTACTTTTTATCGTTTATGCTGCTGTTTTGAAGAGTTTTTCATACTTCAGGCGTTATATGTGCTTAGCAAGAATTTTCTTGTTAAAGATTTTAGGGGCTGGTTAGTTAAATGATGACTGTCGGTTAGTGCTTGTTGTACTATTTATTTTTTTTTCTTGTGTCTTCCTAGTTATTGTTATACCCTGCACCATTAGTGGTAAGGATATTTTTAAGTTTGTCATGCTGTTTGTAATTTCCGAACTCTTTGTTTTCTACCACGTAAATTATATATATTCTGCATGGTTATAGATACCGAAGCCGATGTATATGTATGTTGAAATCAACTTTCCGAAACCCCCAAATAACTTACATACATGATTTATATATCAATATATCCACTATAGTTCCGCTTAGATTTCTATTTTAATTTGGGAAAATCGACCAATGGCTGAGATATAATTTTTTTCAACCAAAAAAATTTTTCCACCAAAACATTTTTTTAAGAATAACTTTTTTATAATAAATTAGTTGTTACTTTGGTGAAGGGTATATAAGATTCGACACAGCCGAATATAGCTGTCTTACTTGTTTTTCAATAGTGTTACATGAAACATAGTTGTTCGAAATACTTATTCGTACAAAAATGTGAAGCTGAAAGTGTGTTTCAGTGAAACATACTAAATATATACACAAGTATGTAGTTATGTATGAGGTGCTATATAACTTAAATATGAACATACTTCATGTATATATGTGTAAAGAGTATTTCATGTATTTACATATAAAATCCAAGTAATAAAACCTTGGACATGCATTATATTTTTCTTTTATTTGGAAAGAAAAAATTTCATTGACCACCCGAATATGTTTCTGTTTAATGCTAGATCATGAATATTTTCAGGAAAAAGGAACAAACTTAATTTTCTAAAAGCGATATTTTAAATGTTTTGAACATAGATATTGATATTCTCTGATTGAACCTAAAAAAAAAATATTTGAGTATTTTTCTAAATTTGCATTCGTTAAATATGTGCTTTTCATATAAACTATCTGTTATTATATTGGGTGTATGAATTAAAAATGCGGGATTTACAATAGATGGCGTATCTATAATAACTTAAATGTAATTTTGAAGGGCACATGGTTTTCCAACGAGAGGTGTTATTTTGGTATTCAAAGAAAAATGGAATTCTTTGAGATGAATGATCGGATGTTTATTTCATTATAAAGAGGAAGGTATGCCATTAATAATGAAAAACAACATTAGTCAAATGGCCACCACGACCACGCTTACAGGACCATATCCTTTTCATGAAATTTTCCATAACCAAATCGCAAAGTGGCGGTCCTATGTTCTCGATAGCCCTATAAATTCTATCTGTGAGGTCTTGAATCGACGCTGGGCTGTTGGCGTATACCTTATTTTTCACGTGGCCCCAAAGGAAGAAGTCACAAGGAGTTAAATTGCAAAATCTCTATGGCCAATTGTGATCACCTCTTCGAGAGATAACACGGTCTGGAAACTTTTCCCGTAAAACTGCAACGGTATCGTTGCTTGTGTGGCACGTAGCATCGTCTTGTTGAAAGTAAACGTTGTCCAGATCAATATCATCCAACTCCGACCATAAGAAATCCTTAATCATCTCTCGATAGCGCAATCCTGTTGATCCAACCTCATCATTCCAATGACCCAGCCGGACCATAAACGTCGGACCATGAGCGACGTGCACGGGTTTTATTCTTCACATCACTAACTTTTCCCAACAGCTCGAATTTTTCCATCAATTTCTGTATTGCGGTCCGACAAGGTGCTTCACTATGACCCAAAAATGCTTTAGTTTTGCGAACTGTGACTGCAAAATTTTCACCATTTTTGTAGTGAATTTTAATAATTTCAATGCGTTGTTGAAGCGTGTATCGTTATCAAATGTCAAAGAATAAAAGCTTAAAAGGTGACAGCTACCGACATACCGGGTGATTCAAAATAACACCTTTTGTTGGAAAATCCTTTATATGTCATTATTCTCAATAACTTAAATGGTTATTTGGAGGGTACATATCTGTAATTTTTTCTCAATTAGTTTTTGATCATTATAGTGTAAACAACAGGGTATTTGAATGATATTATGTAGGAATATTGCTCTCCCTACGGATGTTAATACAGCCAGGATATATTGGCTGATCAATTGATCACAACCCACAACAACTGCACCTATAATAATGCTAGCAGTAGTAATATAGTCAACCAGACCGACTGGTTCTTCCGCATAATGCTCTACACAAGTTATGATCAATACAGAAGATAATATAATCGATTCAGAAAGGCGTTCTGTCTTTAGCATCATGTAATCAATTAAAGTCTATAAGAAAATAGTATCCGATATTTGCTTGATTCGTTTTTGACCTCAGAAAATGAGCAGATATTTTGGCTCGGAATCTATATGTTGCCAGAAAGATAAGAAAAGGTCATAATGGTCAATAGTTTGGATAAATTTATATCGTACAAATGTTTCAGAATATATACTAAAAATTTGCAAAAATCCTGCATTATTAAGTCATATACCCATATAGTAACTGCTCGATATTCGTAATTTGAGTTTATTTAATGTCGCATATGAATATATTTTGAATGACATGTTATATATTCTGCCAGCAATTAATCCAATATAATCACATTCAACTGACATGTGTAAGAGTACATTCCTTTAGAAATATTTTTTTTTTTTCTGTTTACATCCTGTCCTTTGTTATGCTACATGAAAGTTGTAAATTTTTTTGTTCAAAATCATCACACTTTTCAAGCAATTCACTTCTTTTTGATGTTATTTGTTGTATTAGTTTATTTTTAAAGAATATTTTATATGTTATTACTGGTGAATGGGAAACATAAAACAGCAACAACAAACAAAGATATTTGTATGTATATATGAACAAATACCTTAAATAAGGGGTCCACTTACTTATATGCGATTATTAGCAATAATTTATAACCTAAAATTCACTTTTTGTATTAAATCAATGATTTAATTTGTTGCTAAGTGGTCAGGCAAAGAAAATAACTATCAACAGTCGGTTTTTATGTCATATTGTTTTCAAATTTGCCACACACCATCAACATGCGGTTTTTTGTATCTTTATGATCTTACTTAGAAGCAAGTATCTTAGCTTAATTTAAACAGTTTTTAAGTTTCTCAAAGGATTTAGGAAGGAGAAATTCATTACATATATATTTTTGGTTCTTATAAAATTCTAAGACGATCCAGCTATGTCTGTCCGTCTGTCTGTCCGTTGAAAACACAACAGGGCACAGACGAGAGGAGCTAGCTGACGGAAATTTCTCCACAAATACTCTCTGTTGATAAGTTGATATTTGGTATTAAATATGCGAAATAGCGGTCCATGATTTAACCTAGCTCTCATACAAATGTTCCCACGAATACTGTTTGAGAAGTCATAAATATTTTGAGTTCTAAGTACTATGAAATTATATTGTGACGTTCGGCGAAAATTGGGCAGGTAGCCGTGACTACCTCACATATTTTCCCCAAAAGTTTTCTCGATCATAAAATGATGTATCACTCATATATGAAAGTTGATATCAACAGACAGACTGACACGATCCAGAATACATTTATTTTATGAGGTAGTGGAAGTAAAAAATGTATAAATATGAGAAAAATTTTATAATTGGTCAATTCACAAGGTCTCTTATCTGTCATATTGTTATAATGTCCTAATATATCACGACTCGACGGCTCGGCTTAACCGACTCTTAGGCATTCGGCGTTAGTCTCTGCTGGTTCGTTACGATAACACAATAAACATAGCATAGATAGTATTATTATTTTAAGACACGTTTTGCTTGAAAAGCAATAAAAACCATTGTGAAATATTAGGACATTATGACAACATGACATGATAAGAGACTTTGTGAATTGACCAAATATTTCTTTAATAAGCTTTGTGTTTTAAAAAAGTTGTAAGTTGCGCCTCAAAGTATGTGAATTAATAAATATGATTATTTTCACTTTCGTACAAATTCTGTGACAAATCTGATTAAGTCACAGCAGTGGTTAGGCAGATTCAATGAAAAAGGTAAGAAGACAAAAACAAAGACCGAATCTCCTAAGTATATTTTAAGATAAAAATTAAACATTTTTTTTTTGCTGTAAACAAAAAGGCTTATGAATAGAAAATATTTTGAAAAACACGTTCGGTTTCCCTGCTTATAACTAAAATAAATGTTAATTTCTATCATTTGGATTTGTGGACTAGTTGTTTTCAATCTCTACATGAGAGTGCTTACTTCACTTTAGAGTTTTTTTATTCATGATTTTGTTAAACATAGAGTGAATGTATATAGTTGTTATCCAGGTGTTTTATATTTTGTTAAGTTTTACTTGTATTTGTACTTGTAGTTCGTAGTACTGACAGGTGACTAGTAACTTTATTGGCCGAAAGCTGTCTTAGGAGTTGGAAATAACATAGTGGTAGATATTATTCCAGTCATAAGTAATACGGTTTCTCTTTAATATATAACTTGTACAAAAAAAGTACCATGTTACAGAAAAAACGAACGGGCTGTTTGTCCCTGCACACATACATGTTGTTAAGTTTGAATAGAAGTTTCAAAGCTGTTCTGTTCCATATATTTTTTTGGCTTTTGTTCTTGTTTAACTACGAGTAAAATAAATAAAAAAAACTCTTTTTTCTGTGATTTCTGTACTGAATTGAATGCAGAGTTATAGACGACTGGTTTTATTTTCGTCATCATAGTTAAAGGATTCTTTTGTGTTTGTGAGTTATTGCATTCATTTGAAAATGCCTAGAGACATTTGTTTAAGTATTATATTAAATTTGTAAAGATAATCAGATTCATCTGAATATATTACATTTTTATTCTATTATATGCAAAATATTATGTTTAGTATAGAGAGAAAAGTCACAGCAAACACTCACGCAGAAAAAAATATAGTTGTGCATGTTTACTGTAACCATTTCAACATTTGCCTTGCGATGTCATAACAAGACATTTGACATATCAATGCATATTATCTCATTTAAGTCGTCACAGCAAGTTTTCGTTGCAGACTTTTTTACAGTATCTTGTGTTTTTACTTAACCGGGATAATCAAGACTGCTACACCTGCATTTTAATGTGACATCTGTGAGAATAGTAAACAACAAATGTCATCTATTACAATAAATATATTTTAGTTTATTCTGTACATTTAGATTTGATTTTGGACCACAATGCTATTATATTTATGAATACATATCATTTTGTTTTAAATCTAAAATCGAGTACACATTAATGCAGTGATAAAACCACAATTATACACAATAGAATAAAATATAAATTTATGATACTTTTTTATTTGCGCCAACCAATTGAGGTCAGTCATTAAACTACAATACAAAACATATTTTTTCTACTGAAGCTAATAAAATAGAGTCAGAATTACAAAATTTAATTTTAAAATATTATAAAAGTAAAAATAGCTAGCGAAAATAAAACTATGATTTGAGTAAAAACAAGTAAGAGTGTTATATACGGCTATGACGAATTTTATATACCCACCACCAATATAATAAGGACAACGGTTGTTGTGCGATTTGAATAAAAACATTTTTCTGATTCACTCTATTTGATTAGTTTTATATTTTCTATAACTAGAAAATATCTGTGGTAAATTTCAGGATAATGGATTTTCCGGAAACAGGTTTTATATAGGAGCTATGTAGAATTATGGATCGATAATTGCAAAACCCAGTAGTAATGTATCTTACTACTGGGTTTGGGGACATTAGAAACAAATGTGTGTTAAATTTTTTATCAATAGTGATAATGTATTTTTCGGATGTGGGCCTTATATGTGCGTTGATATTTATGTTTATTTGTTCATTGCAATGCTCTATGATACCCGACATTTTTTGTGAGGCGCTAATCCGGGTAACTATAGCGGTTAAAAAACTCGGTTGGATAGTTGACGACATCATCTTGAGAAGTAATGGAATCTACCGATTTTTCCGTCATCAATTCTACAGCAATTTCACTTTGAATCTTTAAATTCAATTCGTCGACATCAATGTTTTTCGTACACAATATAGCACGTTAGCTCAACGAATCATGATTTTTGTAATTTTGTGCAATTTTTGGAAACACCTTTCGGATGAATTTGGATTTTGATTCAGTGAACTGGCAGAAAGCGACGAGAAATTGAACGCAGGGATTTTGCCGTTGCCAATGTTCAGCATTTGTTCGGAAAATACTTCTCCAGATTGATCGTTCTGCAGCTCGATATGCAAGTTCACAGTCAAATTGAGTTTCTTGACGTGTTTCCACAAAACGGACGACTTTAACATGCATTAAGTTCATCGGCTGACACTGACCGTGGAATCACTGGCAATATTTGGCGAAAATCACCTGCCTTTGAATGTATCGCAAAACTTTCAACGTTTTGTCTATTGCCTCAAAAGACTTTTTATTGTACACTCATCCCAAACGATCAGTTTGCTTTGATGCAAAACCTTGGCCATCGCACTGTTCTTGGAAATGTTGCATGTTGGATTTTCATTGATTTGTATGTTCAATGGCAACTTGAGTGCTAAATGAGTAGTTCTACCGCCTTCCAATAACGTATTTGCAATTCCTGATGAAGCAAGTGCAATATCATTCTGTTGCCAAAATTAACGCGATCATAAATGTTGTTCCAGTTGCACCGGGAGGGTTCAAAAAAAAAAACCCTTCAGTTCCATCTTTCTCAACTTTCATAAGAGAGTCGTACGCACATTTTTGTTGTCAAATCAACAGTGCAACGTTTGTTCGAACTGATTCCCTTAAGCCATCGCGATCATATAGTTTTTGCGTCGCAACACTTGACTAAATGCCTCGTGCATCGGATAATACCTTGTTCGATGATGTCGAACAAGCACATGTCTACAATTAAAGCCTCGTTGTAAATTTCCTCTCTCAATTTGGATTTGATGTTCTATGCAAAATATCATCACATATGGCATCTTTGTATTTACTCCACAAATCTTCGTATTTACTTCACAAATCAGTCGGTTTGTTTGAGAAGCATGTTGAGAAAATTATCGAAAACAATGTTCGTATTTGAAGAGTATTGGACGAAAGCACAGCATATCCGAGGGTGTATTCCCAGTCAGTGTCATTACCTAACAATTGCAAGCGTTGACACGCTTCTCTATAGGTGTCACACTATTCACCATTTATAGTTCGCAAATCTTGGAATGATGTTGAGCCATGAACGTTTACTAATAGCAAACGCAATATAAAAAAAAGTTCGTAGAAGTGGGCGTGGTAAATTTTTCTTTCAGAAAAAACTTAAATTGGATTACTACGAATATATAAATATAAATTTGGCATATGGGTACAAATGTTTCCGATTTAAGATAAGTTGAAAAAAGGGGGCGTGTTTTTCTTTCCGTAAAAACATAAGCTGGACTATACGAACATTAAAAAAAAAAAGTAGTTGAAATCGGTCCAGCGGTTCTAAGCTGATGCAATCAGCAACGAACGACATTCGATTTTATTTATATAGATATTTCTGAGTCGAATTTTAATTTACTATCTATATTTGTAAAAGATTGATGCGTGTTTAAGTGAGATTAGGATGTGGACTATATATGGGTCAAATATGGACCGATACAAATAAAATAGCATTTTGTGATTTCTTAGTGCTAATATATAGACATTTATGTATATCCATATTCCAGGAAGACATTTTTATGGGTGCTGGAAATCATCACAGACCGATTCCTGTTATTTTCAACAGAGCATGTCCTTTTCTCAAGGAAACAATGTGTGCAAAATGTCATGATAGTATCTGTAATACATTAGAAGAAAATAGCTAAATATTTTTGAAGATTATCATATATCATATATTTTTTGGAGGTTGTTTTACATTTTGGTCTATAACTCTGGTTCTACTTAACCGCTTTTACCCGTTTTCCATAGAAAACAATTTTGATCAACGAAGAATATTTTAGAAAAATGTCTTCCCTGTTGGCCCTATCGTGTCTTTGACAAACACTCGGAGGGACATAGCTAAATCGTCTTAGAATTTTCTAAGGTCCCAGAATTTATATACTTTTGTGCATCTGCGATGAATATTTCCATGTGTTACAAACCGAATGACAAAATCAATATAGCTCCCATCGTTTTTGGTGGTGAGTATAAAAATGTGTTGTAATGAATTTTAATTGAATACATAATTTAATTAAAATCATTTAAATTGAACTAAATTAAATTTTCATTTTTATTGCTTATTTATATGAAATATTTAAAATAAATTAGACAATTTCAACTGAAATGTGGTTTTTTTATAGTTATTATTTTGTAGATTATCTTTAATCTATTTTATGGTTTAATAAATATTTATGTCAAATAAATTTACACATCATAAGATCTTTTCATAATGTAATGTAGAAATTACAATACAATAGGAAATTTAAAGAAAAATTAAGTATTTTTAAAGCAAATTAAATAGATATTCAACCTTCTATCTTAGAAAACACAAGTTTTCAAAGGAGCAAAAAAACAAAAATCAAAAAGTACCACAATCCTGTTCAATTATTTTTTGAGTAAATTCAGATTATGTTGGATTTTTGGTACCGAACTTACTCCCTTAAAATTCGAATTGCCAAAAATCCCTTCTTAGTGGAATTATACATCAGGAAAGGTGCCTATATACAAAATTTCAACACATACAAATTTTAAAAAGTTCAAAATTGTTGAAAATTTGTTTATGGGAAATTTTTTTTAAAAAAGAGAAAGTTTTTAAAGCCAACATTATATTTTTATTTGTTTTAACGTTTTGTATTAAAATTTAAATTTTCATAAAAAGTGGACTTAGCACATTTGCTCACTAAACTTTAATCATAGAGTGAGAAGAGATCATTTTTGTTTTCAAGCTTATATAAACAGAATAAATGATGACATTTACAAAATATTTATTTACGTATTCATAACGAAATGATATAAAGCTTTCCTAGCAATCAGCTTTAATCTTCTTACAAAAAAATAATAATGATACAAAAACAGTATTGAAAGAATTTATTTGTATATGATATCATATACTTCTATCATACTTGAACAAAGATTTCCATTACATCCTTAATTTCTTCAATGCATTCATTCTGTTCATCTTTCTAAAAAAAACGAAAACAGAAAAATTGTTTAAACGAAACCAAAAAAGATTTACATTGTATACGTACAACAATGTTAAACATTGACAATATTTATATTGTAATAATTTGTATAAGCAGCAATTTAGGTTCATTAAAAGTATAATAGTACGTATAAATACGACAACAATAATAACATTTGTTTAATAATTTAAAATCCAATATACCAACAACACAAACATTTAAATGAATAAAACCGATTTATACATTTAACAAGTGGGGATTTAAATATGTCATCAAGAGATTTTATTTAAATTGGAATTAAGTATTGCAGACTACAAAATAATATTGGAATGAAAATAAGAGCTTTATATAAATTTTAAAAATAAATACTTTTTTTGTTAGAATGTGTAAAGAGATTTAACATTTATTTTGAAACTCCTACAGCAAATTTAAATGGTATGTCCTAGAACTTCAAAATAATTGACGTGATCTGAACAAAATATATTTTTACAATAGAAATACCCTAACTGGTATTTTCACAAGGAGTTCAAAACCTATATAGGTATAATAGGTACCCACACGCAGAGTATCACATGTTTACTGTAACCACTTCAACATTTTTACGAATTTATTAGCAATGTTTACAAGTTTTTTTTACAATATTAAGGTATCTGTAATTATTTATATGATTGCGGTAACCATAGTATTTAAAGTTACAATTCACATAATTGTAACAATCATATATATGATTCAAGTAAATAAGTATATATTTGTGGCAACCATTTTAATGGTAAAGGATTTACAGTGTTATGTTGTTATCGGCTTATGATTCATCATGAACATGATTGCCATAAGCATATATTTATGTATTTACTTAAATCACATATATTATTACGATAATCATGTAATGGACGGTAACTTTACCATATAATGGTTAGCGCAATCATATAAATAATTACAGTGACCATCATATTGTTAAAAAAACTATAAAACTATATTTTTTCTCTAGCTGCTGGTACTTTTTCATTCACATAAGGATTGAATATAACATTTTAATATACATATTTTTATTAAAGTTTTATGTTCACTAATTTAAATCATTAAGCGCATTTAATTGACGTTTCTAGTTTTACCATTAATTAAGAATTTGCTTAATAATAATCTATTTCTAATTTATTTAATTTTTTCTTATCTTTCATTACAGGTACGTTTCATTATATGGTATTTGAAAAATTACTGAGTAAGTGAGTTATTTGATTTCTATATCTATTATTTAATACAGTAAATGTATTTTACCATATTTTTAATCATTTGAGGTTCAATTTCTGTAGCCGATAGATTTGGCTGCAACATACCTTAAATATTAAACCGCCAATGCACAGTGGTTTAGAAAATTTTTTTTTTGGAAATAATTTGGTATCTCGGGAACTATTAAAGATATTGTTACAAACTTTCACACGGTTGGAGCTGAGTTAATTTTGAGTTGATTTGCATGTGTTCTTCTTCCTAGCGTTAATGGGGGCCAGTGCTTTGCCCCTTAAAGTTGGTCACCTCGGGTCTCAAAATTTTGCTAAAAATTGCCAAAAATCCATTTATGATCTAAATGAGCCGAAATTTAAAATATAAATTGTCCTAAAGAATATCAACAAAAAATACACTTACATATTTAGGTTATCTCTATCAGTTGATAAGATATTTAGGTTTATTGATTTATTTTTTTTTTAATTTTGCTCGATCTTTTATGGTATTTTAGATATGACGGGCCAACGGATTGTCGCAATTTATTCTTAAAATATCAGCTATATTGGTGATAAAATTCTAAATAAAATAAAAATAAATCAATAACAGTTATCTTGTCCCTATAAAAAGCTACACGCATCCAAAGTTAGAACATGTAAAAAGGGACGTAGTTTTTACGTTTTTTCCCAAAAAATTCTCTATATCTTTTCTTTTGTAGAAAAATTTTTTCTTCAACACTATACACAAGTTTAATATGATCTAGAAAGAGAGCTTAATGCTAAAGCGCATAAAGTAAAATTTGGCTCACTAAAGCCTCCCCAGGTCTATCCAAACTTAGCCAATTTTAAAAAATATTTTTAGGTTTGAGTTAAAAAATTCTAAAAATGGCAAAGCACCCATCCTCAAAGAAACTTCATATTTGTATAACCCTGCATGCTTCTTAAATATCTAACAAGTTTTTTTTACTGGCACACGGTAAATAACGTCACAGTAGGCACTGTTCTAAAAAAACTCAGTTTTAGGAACACATTTTTCCTGGTTTAGGAATTTCGTTATTTTAATATAAAAAATGTCAAAAATTATAATACCATTGATTTAAGGACATTAAGGTCTATAGGAGTTCCAAATTTTGTTATGTTATCTTTAACCGTTAAAATTTTACATTAATTCAAATTTTATATTTTTCTTCATGGAAAATTACCTTATTATAATTTTTTCAGTTTTTAAGGTAAATGAGGTAAATGAGGTTCAAAAAATTTATAAAATTGTTTAATTTTACTAAAATATAAATTTTTAAGTCCTAAGGTTTTCATCAATATCAAATACTTATGTAAAAAGCCTTTTTTTTACTCCTCAGAAGTTCCCCATTAGCCCTAGAATGCTGAACAAATGCAAATCAACTCAGAATCACCTCAGCTTAAACCGTGAGAATTTTCGTAACAATATCTCCAATAGTTCCCGAGATACCAAATTATTTCCAAAAAAAAAAAAAAACGTTTCTAAACCACTGTGCCGACCGGGTGTGTTAAAACAACCGAATAATTTCATGCACCATTATTGTTTTTAAAAAAGTTTGTGAATCTTAATATTGAAGTAAAAGAGCTTTAATTGATTAAATATTATTGTTTTATTGTCAAAGAGCATAAATTAAACGTGATCAAAGTAAAATTTGCGTCACCATTGGGGAGTTAAATGAGGGGGAAAAAGTGCTTAGATCCATTTGCAATTTTTTTAGAAGGACCACAATTCCATATAAATTTAATTTTTGTGATATGCGATACAAAAAAGTATCAAAACCCAGTTTTCGTCCGTTTTATTCCCTTAAAGTAGAAAAATCAAAAAGTACCACACACCTGTCCCATTATTTTTTGCATAAATTCAGATTAAGTTGGATTTATTGAGCTAGCTTTATTAGATTCGAAGACGTAGAGATACCGATTTTACAAGTTTTACTCATTTTACCCCCTTAACATTCCAAAATTTCCAAAAATCCCTTCATAGGGGATCTACACATCGGGAGAGGTGCATAAATGCAAAGTTTCAAGAAATAAAAATTTTAAGAATTTAAAAATTGGTAAAATTTGAAAATTGACTTGACGAATGGACCGTCCATTCGGTGTTTGAGGTATCTAAAACCATATTTCAAAAATTGCATTTCTAATGAAACCGGTTTGGTGGTTATCGGTTGGATGATTTTAGAGTATATAACGGATATAGGCGGTAATAGGTAGAAACATTTATTGTAATTTATATATAGAAAAATTAGTTTTTTGCATATGTCAGAGAGAAATCTAATTTTCCATATACGAGTTCGGGTCAACACGTCCGAGACTTTTTGAACTTTCCACCTCTGAACCGAAAGGGCAACAATGCTCCTTCCAACAGGAATTTGTCATTTGACTCCTGTCAAAATTTGCTGCGTCATTTAGTTTATGTTTGACAGCCCTTGATAACAGACTTCCTTGTGACTTGAAGATAGATTGGAAAAATGTGAATTTCTTTTGCTCATTAAGCATTATTTTTTGCTGAAAATACCATCACTTAAACCAAGCCTAAGCTTGATAAATACTGTGAAAACTCTGCACCATCAATTTCAGTCGTAAAAATGTGGTTTACTAAATTTCCTTATGTCTGTACAAGCACGAAAGATGCCGAACGTTCAGGACGCCCAGTTGAGGTGTCTACACCCGAAACAATTTAACAAATTCACGGTGTTGGCCGATTGAAAATTGAAAGTGCGAGAGATTGTGAAAACCATAGGCATCTTATATGGCTCAGTAGTTTCAATTTAGAATCAGCACATGAGAAAGCTTTCCGCAAGGTGGGTGCCGCGTTTGCTCAGAATAGACCATATACGCAATCGTATGACAACTTTAGAGTTGTTCACCCAAAAATTGACGAGTTTTTGTGCCGTTTCGAAACCGTGGATAAAACTTGATTCCAATAAAATACACCAGAGACCAAGCCGCAGTCAAAACAGTGGGTTTCTTGGGATGAATCGACGCCAAAGAAAGCCACGGTGGATTTTTCAGGCAATAAAGTAATTTCGACCGTTTTTTGGGATGCCAGGGTTATAATACAAATTGACTACCTTCAAAAAGGTTAAATCTATCAATGGCGAATATTATGACAATTTATTGGGTTGATTTAATGAAGATTTGAAAAATAACGACCGCATTTAACCAAAAAAAGAGTTATTTTTCACCAGAACAAAGCAAAGGCGCACACATGTGCATTTTCCATAGCAAACATCAATGAATTAGGCTATGAATTGCTCCCTAATCGGTCCTATTCTCCAGATTTAGCTTCGAGTGACTATTTCCTGTTTCCAAATCTGAAGAAATCACTCGGTGGATAGAGATTTGACTCCAACGATGAAATCATCTCACAAACAAATACCTATTTCGATGACCTCGACAAATATTATTTCTTGGAAGTAAAAAAAAAAAATTGGAGAAACATTTGTGTATAGGGCTCAAATGTTGAAAAATAAAATGATTTTTTGTCCAAAATACTGTGTTTTATTAAAAAATCACGGACTTATTGCCCTCGTACAATGGAGGTGAGAATACTTCTGCTAATCAGAAAACAAATTTCGACACCGATTTGTATCAATCCTTCCCCTAAATGAAAAATTTTTACAAAATTTGCCATCAAGGGAGCTTTCATAAGTTCATAAAAGGGCAACTCAAGCCCTTTTAAATAATATCAAAACATTTGAGATTGCATAATGATTTTAGAAGATAATAGAACTTTTAAGAGAAATCATATGTTTTAAATAATTATTTTGTTTGTATCTACATTTCATCCTAAAACAGGTTTGAAACTGCTTCTATGATCTTGAACTCTAAACAAGGTCATTTATATTGAAATTTTTATTTATTGTAGTAATGTTTATTTTTATAAATAAAATTGCATTCATTTATTTTGCTTCCTTGTCTAGTTGCAATTCAATTGAAAATTTTGTGTAGTTTTATGAAATTGTATCACTTGCATGCACTAATGAGGTAAAGTGGAAGTGATCGTGCAAAACGTAAATATTTCTATAAAGAAACTTAAATAAACAAATGGAATAAATTAAACAACATCAGAGGTAGTCATAGTTAGTAGTTTGTCTTCATTATATAAGAAAATATTTTGTTTGTAATAAATAGCATTTATATTAATACCCTACACCAGCATAGTGGGAGGGGTATTATGCGTTTGTGCTGATGTTTGTAACACCCAAAAATAGTAGTCCAACACCCAACTTAAAGTATATTTATAAATGATTTATAAATAAGGTTCACTGAGAACGACCTTCTTCAAAAGTCATGGGAAAGCTCATCTCTAATCCACATACAATTCAACAGAAATAATTTCATATAAAAATAAATCATGTCACCTAATTAGATGACGATAGGATCATAATTGATACTTTAATACTCATATTCTCCCTGTGATATTTAAAAACTTAGCTCGAAAATCTGTTTATAAACAGAAACTGTGAGTACCCTAATACTCATTTACTACTATAATTTAGCCAATAATTACAGGCGAATCATTTTGTTATGACACATGATTTAGGTGTGCACACTCTCTCTAAAAACACACAAGTTTTAAACAATTTATACTTTTTGTTTTGGTTTTATTTTATACACATTGCAACGTCAAGGTCGGCTAGTTTCAAAATCCCAAATAATTATTTCAAACTGGATAAAAGTACAAACCATAGAGAAACATAGAGCGGAAACTAGAAAAAAACTCAAACAAAAAAATTACTCAAAAATGTTACACATACAAGTGTTGTTTTTGTTTTCACATAGTTTTTTTTCTAATACATTCTTACCACTTAGGTTTTTGACAACTGAGTTAGGTCTTTGACAGGAGAGTTTCTGATCTATGTGTATTTATCTATGGTACAAACATACATACATATGTATACAAAACGATAAAATAAAAACTAATAAAACAGAAGCTGAAAATAAAACAATAAAATTAATTTGAATTTGATGTGCGTTTCCATTTTATATATCGTTACACACGATGGCATGATATAAACGATGATGCTGTCGATGGTGTTGATGATGAGCATGATGAGTTAATTTAAATGACAAAAAAACACTAACAAATAATATTTTTGGATACTAATGTTTAATATTTTTCAGTTTATGTGTTGTTTCATAGAATTTTTATATTTAAAATGATATTATGACGCAAATTTATTTTCTAAAGAAATATTGTTTATCGCTTTGTTTGATGTTATTAGACTGTAATTCAAATTGGTATATAATTGTGGAAACTATCACACGAGTATAATTATTATTAGAATACAATTATTATACACAATGTTTATTGTATGTATTGCGCTTTAATTTTTCTGTAATTTATTGATTGATAGAAATGCTTCGTTGGATACAAATATACATAATAGTTTAAATTAAACAAAATAAGGAGTGGGATCCTAAAATTCTTAACTTCAATTTCCATGCTCTGTTTTTGGCCTCTAAATTTTTAGCAGCGTTCCTGTCAGGAACTTTTTTAACCTTGTATGTGTTTAAACCTGCATTAGCTTTAACTTCTCGTACCAAATAGTCCGAGCACTGAGCTAACTGGGCTGCTTTCCTACCGGATGTGTTGGGAGCTTTCTATTTTTTTGGCTTTTGAAACATCATGTGGACCATTCCTTCTACCTGAGTCAGGTTTTCTGTCAACGGACAAGTTCTCCCGGTATTGTTTAATAACATTGGAAACGGTTTAACGGCAGGCCTTTGAATGCTAGGCCAACTTTTTGTAGGATCAAGTTGGGTTTTGTTGAAAATATTAAATAATTTTAGTCTGCACTTTTTTCTGGTCACTCATTTTTATCAGATTAACAGCAAATGAACATAATTGACATTATACATTACAAAGGTATCTTGATGAAAAAAAATGAAATAATACTTGGGTTAAAAGTTTTAATGAAAAACGTGTGTTAAGAATTTTACGATCTCACTCCTTAGTACTAAATTACCATATTTTTCCATACTTAAGACAAAATACCAATGGCGATCGGTCCATAATTATTCATAGCTCCCATATAAGGCCTTGTTGCGAAAATCATTCACGAAAATAAATTATTAAAATTTTAAAAGAAAAATGATTTTGCTCTTTTACTTAGTGTAGGGTATTATATGGTCTGTCTTGACCGACTATACTATCTTAATTGTTTTTTTTTTTTGGTTTCTTTTTTAATTAATACTTATTAATAATTTTCTAACATAAATTTTGTCAG
The DNA here is from genome assembly GCA_942486065.2 of Calliphora vomitoria. Classification (NCBI taxonomy): domain Eukaryota; kingdom Metazoa; phylum Arthropoda; class Insecta; order Diptera; family Calliphoridae; genus Calliphora; species Calliphora vomitoria. The sequence continues at coordinate 68,046,244 of OW818032.2, read as the reverse complement.
ATAATTACAAACTTTGGCTTCCTTAAACTTTTTACTTCTAATATACACAAGGTTGTTATTTTTTTTTTTTTTTTTTGAACAGCCCGATTACTTGTTTAGATAGAGAAGTTTTAATGAAATCCGTATGTTGCTATTATAGTTAAACATTGTATTTATAATGTTTATACTCTTAATCAAAAAGAAGGTATATTGATTGTGACATTTGGTTTGTAACCCATTAGAATCTTTGTCGCAGACCCAGATTAGTATATGGGGGATTTCATGTCAAGTGAACCAACTTTTGAAATCGGCGTCTTCCGATGTGGATGAAATGTGTTCCATTTTTTTCAACAATATCGGTCTAGAACTTTTGAGGAAAAAAATGGACCAATTTGAAAAAAAAAAAATTTCAAAAAAGTTTTTGAAAAAAATTTAAATTTTTTTTTTTTTTTTTTTAAATTTTTTTTCCGAAAGATTGAAGAAATAGCTATCTAAACTATTTGGGACACATTTTTCTAAGAACAATAGGTAATAAGTTACATGGATGAGAAGAAACACCTGCTTGGCCAAAATGTCAAATTTTGACCCCCTCTAACTCAGTAAATTCTCGACCGATCTTGTGAAAAATTGTGTCTGAATTACTATCTAATAGAACTCACCTAATCGGAAGACATTTTTTTAAAAAGTTAGTTCCCTTGACATAAATTGCCCCATTTATATACTGGGTCCTCATAAAATTCTAAAACGAGATATGGCCGTCCTATCGCCTGTCTTTTGATAGGGCCCAAACGAAAGGATCTATATAGCTCTCTGTTGTTAAGGTTTGTTTGGTATTGAAAATGAAATATAAATATATATAAATATATTGATTATGCGGCAATCCTGATAAACTTTTACATAAATTAGTTCTAAGTACTCTGAAATTATACTGTTAGGTATGGTGAACATCAAGCATGATTTGTCCCTACTCCCCTTACAAGGCCCCCCTCAGAAAATGACTTGAACATTCATAATTGTCTTATAATAACACTGTCCAAAAGCATTATAGAGACCCTATAATACTGAAAGGTCATGTTGAGTAGACCATTTTTGTAGAAGAAACTTATAGTCCAGCTGGTATGATTTTTTTTTTACAGTGGGTCAAAGTTTTAATATTTTGATAGAAGGGAGCATTATACTTAATGAAGAAAAATGTTTTAAGTTAATGTTTGAGAGAATTCTTATTGTCACAGTTATATTGTGGAATTGTATGGGGATCATTTTTGTGGAAAACCTTAACCCCTTTTTCAATAAAATTAAAAAAAGTCTTATCAAAAAGGACATTTTTAAGGATTAAAATATTCTAAGCAAAGATGTAAATAAAGATCTTTACGCTTAATTAGCAAAATTATACGCCACCATGGGCCACATTTATTTAAAAAATCGCCAAAAATCCATTTATGATCCGAATGAACTGAGATTTAAAACATAAATAGTCCTTGAGAAGGTCTACAAAAAACATGCATACATATGTAATAAATCTTTGTAGTTCATGAGAAATATCTTTTTTGGAATATCAGCTGTATTTGTGATAAAATTCCGAATCAAATAAAAATATTTTACTAACAGTCTCGTTGTAGTAAATGTTTTTAAATATGTTAGGATTTAAAATAATACAATTTTAAATTCTCTTTTGTGTGGGTCAGTATGCTCGGTGCTTGGAAGCTTGAATGGGCTTAGCTCGCCGGAGTGGGGAGGGTTCTTGACCATACGTGACCTTAAAATCCTACATAAACAAAAAGAAAACAAATTCTTCCAAGACTGAAAATCTACTGAACTCTAAAAGAAACATACAAACTGGGCTATTATTATTAATTAATTGGGATATGTTTAAAAAAATATATGAGTGACAGATGCTGTTGTCACTTGGAACACTTAAAAACTTGTAAACCCACCCTCGTACACATTAGATACATTTGTGTTCATATTTTTTCTAGTATCTTCCCTAAAAATTAGTTATATTATCTAAAACATCTTACGTAGAATCGGCTTCATTATTAGCATTCCCCAAAATAATAACTTCTACTCTAAATTATTCATTATAACAATTCAAAATTATTTATTGTTTTATAAAAACATCTATTATAATTTACGAACTTAAACATAAGTTAAATAATATAAATTTAAAATTAACTTTTCGTTTTCTTTTCTTTCTAAATGATATTTTTAAATTAAATTCATGAATATATAGTTTTAGCTATGAATCGAACGCATGTTAAATAATGAAATGTATATTATTACTCACTGTTTGAAGTATCTTCAGGTTGCAGAATTATTACTTGATTTTACCCTTATTTGTTACTCTTCCAACATATTGTTTGCAGTAGGCGATGGTTTGAGCTCAAAACATCCATGGAACTGTAACTTTTGAAAATGTACATGAGTAAAGTTCTAAATAGAATTATTTAAGGAATAATATACATAAATTGTCTAACATGCTATAACTTATATATTAATTTTTATATTAAAATATAGTTATTACATTAGATTACAAAAAAAAATTATTAATAAAATCCAAAATAATGTTCAATGTATACACTTAACATTAGTCTGTTGAAAAAAATCTAAAATTAATAATTACACATAATTCATGTAGTCGATCGAATGTTAAGAGTATATCTTCAACTTTATTCTTTACTGTTGTAAAGGCACTGATAAAAATTAAGAGAACTTAATTCAATAATTGAACTTTAAAAAAAAAAAAGCTTACATACATACATATACTCAAAGTTTTACTCTTAATACTTTACTTCTTCTTCGTTGTCTTATTTATACTTATTAAATTATCGCTTATTGGAGACATCACATTATTGTTGTTTTTATGTAAAAATTATTTTGTTAATTTTGTTGAGTTGTTTTACATCTTGGGTTGCAGCAATGGGCAAGTATTTAGCAAATGATCAGTGATGGTCCGGGTATGTTTGTAGGTACAATAAAATTCGATTTTCTTTCTTCCAGTTTTTGATTAAATATTTTTATATCAGGATTTAAATGCTCCAGCATGTAATAACTGGACTGGCTTAATATTTAAGCATGACGACTTGGTGTTTGAAAATATAGAAATAGTGGACTTTGGACTTGGACATGTGGCGTGTGTCGTATTAATTGATCAAAGTCATAACTTTTTAATAAGCGCAGTCGAATCACATGGAATTCATGGATGTTCAGACATTAAAATGTACTTCGTACACCAAAATATTTTATTCCTTACACAAAAGTAATTTATTTCGTACACCAAAGCATTTTATTCCTTACACCAAAGTAATTTATTTCTTACACCAAAACCCTGAGGAATAATTATTATATTAATGAAATAATTATTTCAGAAATTCACAAAAACCTACCAATTAAAATTGGGCTTTACAATTAATTAAAATTTTTATTTAAATTTATGATGTTTATCGATTAATTGACTTCACTTTTTTTGAATACCAAATGAAAACTTAGTGAAATGAATATATTTGATATGTCTATTTTAATATTCCGCAAAATTAACTTTGTGCTTACAAGATTATATTGAAAAAGAGTTTTAGCGGAAGACGAAGTTCAGCTCTACAACTCGGGTCTAATTAGATATGCAATTTAGGTAATTACTTGATAATCACTTTAGTTATCGTTATTACCAATGTTGCTAACTCCAGTTAAAGATGTGATCAATTTATGTCATAACATAACATGATAATGTGAAACATTTATACTTATGTATAAATTAAGGTAATTTATGATTTAAGAGTATATACTAAATTTATGTTGTTATTCTCTTACTAAATAATTATATTTATACAACTAGACAATAACATATAATGTTAGTATAAATAAAGTTTGTCCAGAAGATTTTAATAATTTTTTGTAAATTTAAGTGTTGCCATTTTAGATAATTTATAAATTTATTTATTTATTAAGTTAGTATAATTAATACGTTTATATTAAGTTTTTGTATATTTTATATTAAGTAATTAAGATAAAAATATTCTGAACAGTTATTAATTAAAGTATACCACTAAAATACAATAATTATAACAGTATTTAACGATTTTAATTAGATTATAATAAATTCATATTATTTGGGCCTAGGTAGTTTTAAAGTAATTAACTCAACTAACGATGATCTGTATTATGATAATAAGACGTATTAATATATATATAAAAATAGTAACAAAATGCATAACAAATTTCTAACATAGTAGATATCAATAAATAAAAATATTAACAATTTAACAATAGCAAATGTAATAACAAATATGTTGCTAAGACTTCTTTCTGGTTTGTTATATTTCAACAATTCATATCTCAAAGTTTAATTTTACAACAAAATCTGTTACATCGTCCCTATAAAAAGCTACACGCATCCAAAATTGGAAGATGTAAAAATGGCCGTAATTTCAGATTCAAAATGATGCTACAGTACATACGTTTTGATGGATGATGGAACCCGCATATTATTATTGATAAACCTGCTGCTTTTTGAGATATTTCAACGATGCTGAATGAGAATTTACATCAGAGTTATAAACCTTCTGATGAGCAATTGTATGGGTATCGCTGACATACTAGCTTTATGCAGTACATGCCGTCTAAGCCAGAAAAATATGACATCAAATTAGTTTATGCTTGCATTTCATTAAACTTGTATACTGGTAAACCATCAGAGAGTCAAATTCATATAGGCGAAAGAACGGTTTTAAATCTGGTTTTTCCATACAGAATCTCAGGAAGAAATGTAACAAACAACAACTTTTTTACACCATAGTGCTCTTTTGTACCAAACAAGAAGAAAGATCTAGTTATGTTATCAACTTTGCATGAAAAGCCTAATGTAGAATCTATTTTGCAGCTATACCTAAAATAATTACATATTACAGCAAATCCAAAGGAGGAGTTGACAATATGGACAAACTATTAGGATAATATTCCTGCAAATACAGAACAAATCAATGGCCACTATCATTATTTTATAATACTATAGATGTAATAGCATTAGTATTTTCGAAAGAGCTAAGCTTTGAACTGTGTAAGGAAAACATTCAACAACGCATTAAAAACACAAAAGTAATCTCCCAATCATCAGTCAAATCTGCTTGGGAAACATTAAAAGTGGGCGTACTGCCATAGTAGACAGTTGTCGCGTATGCTCGCAACTACGTATGAAACAAGCAAAACACGTAAAGCTTGCACCAGATGTTCCAAACCGATTTATAATGAGCATTCGCAAACTGTGCAATATGCACAAATTGTTCGCGAAGTGATCAATGAAAATGTATTTGTAGCTAAGTCTTCATTTCTGTTTTTTTTTTTATTTATATTTCAATAAAAATATACTTGCAATAATCGTATTTTGATATTTAATGTATGAAGGTACCCGGGTACCTTGCTATTCACATAAGTTAAACAAAAATTAGGTTTCAGTAAATAATTCCAAAAACACAAGGCTCTGATCCTCGAAAAAGCTCCATAATTGTATAGCCCATATGGTAAACACCGTCACAGTGGGCACTTTTATAAAAAAATCCCAGTTTTTGGAATAAATTTTTCCCGTTTTAGGAATTTCGGTATTTGAAAATAAAAAAATTTCAAAAAATATATTGCGTTAGATTTAAAGACATTTAGACGTATATTAATTCCAAATTTTGTTATTTTATTATCACATATTGATGGTGGCTATACAATATTGTTATAATTTTAACTTGAAAATAAATTTATTAGAATATTCGATTAATCGACTACTATTATGCGAATAATTTTTTATTCTAAATTGAAAAATGTTATTCATTCGAAAACAAAAATATATTTTTTCCTCGATTATCCGAATAATTTTTATTCGCATGACAAACTAATGAACACACACTAATATGAAGCAAGTGTTTTTCGGTAAAAATATTAAGAGTTAAACGATTTTAATTATTAAAAATATATTTGGCCTACTTATAGAACTTATGTGCAACTCACTTTCAATTAAGAAAAAACTGGCTGTGAATATAAAATTTTTTATTGATATTTCAGCAATAAAATCTCAGTCGGCAAAGGGTAGTTTTAATGCTCATTATCATAAACCATTTGCATATTTTGGAAGAAAAATGCAATAAAAAAATTTATGTTTATTTAGCACAGAATACATAAACTCTTGGTGCATATTAAAAAAAAAGAAAAAAACATATTATTTTCATATATATTTAAAATTTGTTGTTAAATATCTAAAGAAAAATATTCATAAATTTTGACCTAAAAAGATGATACCATTTTTTGTTTATATACCCAAAAGCAGCATAAACCGCAAAATCTAAGACCACTGTTGCTTCCCTCTACCACTTTGCAAGACCACTTTCATTTTTTTGAAATTTTAATTTCTATAACCACAAAATGAATGACACAAAGTTAAGGAAATTTTAATTAAAACTAAAGACCCAAATAAATGAGAATGTTAAATAATGAACGACGAAGTAGTTAAAAGCCAACGTTAGCGTTTCACTGTTCTGGCCATAAATGGTATTAAATTATAAAGAGTCCACAAGATAAAAAGAAAAAAAGTGAAAATATTAATAAAAAACTAAATTTTATAAAAGCATGACCTAAAAAGTAGACAAACATACAAAAAATAAGCACAATATGACTTCAATCAAAAGTATAATTATGATTTTTCTTCTTTTGAATTACATTCTGTTTATAAAAAACTAAAATTATTTAATTGTTTAGCAACTACACCGACAAAGCTTGGCAATAAACAATTGGAGTCTTTTACTAAAGCGAAAAAAAGTAAAGTAAAACTCGTTTTGAAAGCTAAAAAAAAGGTGAAGTATTAAATAAAAATATTTAGCATACACTTGTTAATACTTTCACAAAAGATTAAACAATTTCTTTTGACACCTACATAATCTGCCACTGTTGAATTTATTTCTAAAATTATTTGAATTTAACAAAAAATTTCAAATTTAAATAAAAAAAACTGTGTTTAATAAAAACAATCTATATAAATGCTCTAAAATACGTGTACATTCTTTAAAGAATAGTTTTAATATAATAAAAAAGTGTGTGTTAAATTTTTGAAAAACATGCTAATTAAATTAACATTCGAAATTTAAATACATATTGAAATTTCAATTGTACAACATTGAACCAATTGTGGTTTTAAACAGGTAAACGAATTTTGAAAGTTATTTCAAATCCTCACAACATGTGTGCAGTATACAAATTAACCAATTTTAGAAGTGTTTATACCAAGGACAGGAAAGGTGCTAAATTAATTTGTTTTATTAAAATGTATCGTAGTAATTTAGCAAAACATTAAACTAAGAAATACTAAAAACTATTAAGTCAATCATTTATATTGATTGAAGCAGGAAATATATGGCAAAGCCAAAATTTTAATACTCAATAGCTAACGGTTTTTAATACATTTACAGTATTTCACATCGCACATTGGGACAAAATCATCAGCAAAAGTAAAATTGTCTTCGCTATCCAGCAAAAACTTTACTTACTTACATGCAGAGAAAAAACATGGTTACGACAACTATACTATGTTCTTTGTAACAACAGGTTGTTGTCGTAAACATATAATTGATGTTTTAATTTAATTTCAACAATATTTTTGTTACTGTAAAAGTTTATATTTTCATCGCAATTATAAACATGCCAGCAAGTAATATTGGATCAAACTGAAAACTACTTATTATTTGACTGAATAACTAATTATTTTTGTTCGAGATTTCATAAAATTCATGGGTTCTACTTATAAATGTACTTACATTCACCTCAGTTATAAGTAGTTACATTCACAAAAAGAATATGTAGCTAAAAAAACAGAAAAATATTGCCTCGTGTGGGAATCGAACCGACACATTATTTGCTTGTGTTTGATAATCAAGCTGCTAACTCACTGCTCCATGTACGAGTGCTAAATGCAAAAGTTCACTACCAACCAGTACAAAAATAGGTACCTATTCTTGTAAATAAAATAATGTAAATAATAATAACCACCACTCATTACTTAATAATGTATGTGGTAACTAGTTGCCATTACAAAAATTCACAAAATTGTTGCTGGGTATTTAAAAGAATACTGCATATTATAGCAAAAGTTGTGAACTTGGAGAGTTCATGCTTATATATTGGGTGTATGACTTATCTTTTTATAAACTTATATGACCTTGTTTTCAATAACTTATATATCATTTTGAGCGCTAGATATCTGTCATTTATAGTAATTGATCATTAAAGTGTAAACAGCAATGTTGTTTGCTTCGAAAATGTCGAATTTTGAGCTAACAAAGCAGGAAGTTTTGCTTTAATTTCAAAAAAAATGCCGCTGAAGTACATCGATTGCTCACCAAAGCTTATAGTGAATGTATTTTATTGGTTTTAACCTGCGAGAGAAGTGGTTGTGCGCTACAGAAGTAGTGATTTTGAAATGGAAAACAAATATCGCCCTGGCCAGCCAAAAAAGTTTAAAGACTAAGAATTGGAGGCATTACTCCATGAAGATTGCTGTGAAACTCAACAAGAGCTTGGCAAATCATTGGGAGCTACTCAATCAGCAACTTCAAAACGTTTTTGAGCAGCCATCGTATTGTTAAGACCGGCCAATCAGCCGAATCGACACTAAAGCAAAATATCCATGGCTCGGTATTTTCTGGGACCAAAAGGGTCTTATGTATTATGAGCTGCTGAGATCTGGCCAGAGCATCTCAGGGAACTTATGACGAACGCAAAATATTCGTTCGAATCGAATAATTGCCGAAAAATGTCCAGAATATGCGGCCAGACATGAAATCGTAATATTTCATATGACGCTAGGCCACAGTTAAAAACTATTTAGAAAAGCAATACCAGTTAAAAACTATTTAGAAAGATATGGTTGGGAAGTTTTGCTTCACCCGCTTTACAGTCCACACAGTGCCCCGTCCAACTACTTGTTTCAATCGATGCAGAACGATCTCTCTGGAATACGCTTCTTTTTGGAACATCGAATCAAGCTATTAGCTTGATTCGATCTTGGCCTCAAAAGATGAGCAGTTCTTTTGGCTCGGAATCCATATGTTGCCAGAAAGAAAAGGTCAAAGCAAACAATGGCCAATACTTTGAATAAATTTATATTGTACAAATGCTTCAAAATAAAAGTTAAAACTAAAAAGTGCAATTGGAGATATCAAGTTTAATAAGCTTGGATACACTGTCATAAAAGTATAAATACAGACAGTTTTATTGTATAAATAAATTGTGTGTACTGGACAGTTCACTCAACAACACAACCATATTTGGAGTTGACAATGTCAAATTTTAATACAAGTCTAGTTTTTCTAGCTTATGGTGAATGTGTTTCATGGGTTTCAATATGCGAATGATGATTTGTGCGGTTTACATGTGGTGAAGACAAAAATCGCCCATGCCAACCAAAAAAGTTTGAAGACCAAGAATTACAGGCATTACTCCATTAGGATTGTTGTAAAACTCAACAATAGCTCGTAAAATCATTGCTAGCTACTCAAAAGGCAATTTAAAAACATTTGCGAGCAGCAGGATTCATCCAAAAGCAAGGAAATTGGTTACCATACGAATTGAGCTAGAGCGACCCTGAAAAACTATTTTGCATGTCCGAAATAATGCTTGCAAGCTTAAGTTTTGCACCGAATCATCTCTACCCGAAACGTAGAGATCGTATGTGAAGCCCGGCCTACCAGCCGAGTCGACACCAAAGCCAAATATCCATAGCGCTAATGTAATGCTCTGTATTTGGTGACACCAAAAGGGTCTTACGAGCTAATGAAATCTGTCCACAACATCACAGGAAACCTGTATTGAACGCAACATATTCGTTTGAAGCGAGTATTGGCCGAAAAATGCCCAGAATATGCGGCCAGACATGAAACCGTAATATTCCATCATTACAACGCTCGACCACATGTTTCAATACATTTTAATAACTCTTTGGACAGAAGTGTTTGGGATGGTTTCCCTCACCCAGACCTTGCCTCGTCCGACAACACAGAGAAAACAGATTCGTAGTAGCAACCGAATTTTTTGCCAATCGAATGCTTCGGTTGCACAAATATAATTTTTCGGTTTTATCAACAGAAAGTCAGTCGATAAAGAAGTATTTCGGTTAAAGCAACCAAACTTTTGTTACCCCTTCTAAAATTTTGTAGCCACAACTTTAAAATTCAATCAGTAAGGTATAATCATTCGATTTGCAACCAATTCGGTTGCTATCAGAATCTGTATTCTCTGTGTGCTCTTTGTTTCGATCGATACAGAACGTTCTCTATGAAATACTCTTCACTTTGGAACAGAGCATCCAAAATTAGCTTTATTATTTGGCTGGGAATCCATATATTGCCAAAAAAATGGTAGAAGGTCACAGCTACAATAGCCAATACTTCAGTTAATTTATATTGTACAAATGTTTCAAAATAAGAGTTAAAAATTTTAAAAAATTCAGAATTTTTAAGTCGTGGATTAATATACAGTGGTTCCATCGCATAATCGGACAATTAACCGCTTTGGAAATGATTTTACCAAGTTTTGACACACTTACGGCTCTTTTGAGTTCAATGCTTTTAGTAAGGGCTCTTTTAACTGAACTAACATGATAAAGTTTAATTGATACACTCTCCTAGCCAATTCCTCTCAAAGATGCTTAATCACATAAAAGTATGTGCTCTATACAGGTGTTTTTATATAAGTTTCGGACAGTTATGTATCAACCAAAGCTTTGTAACACCTGATGTATGCTTGGGATCGTTGTTTTGATAAAAAGCATAGTTGTTTGCGATAATCACTTTTTCGCACTTTGCTTTAAATTTTGCTTCAAAATGTTGAGATAGACAAATGTGTTTATTTTGCCTTCAATAAAATGCAAATTACTTACTCCTAAATAGTGTTTGTCTAGACACAGTCGTTTTTGTTAAGGTACAATGGTGCCTGCGAAAGTTTATATTTACACTTTGATAAAAGAAATTCGGTTTAGACATAATAATCGTTAATATATTGTAAGGTATATACTGTAAATTTCAGCTATATACTTTAAGACCTTTGTCTATCTGTTCCGACATTGAAATGTTATTTTGTTTTACATTTCAGCGAGATAATTTTATTTTTCGCTTCATAGCCTTTAACCTTAACATTTTTTATAAATGTTCTATTCATAGAGAAATACACATAGAGCGGATAATAGAAAAATACTTAAACAAAAAAACTACTCAAAATAATCACACATACGAGCGTTGTTTTTGTTTTCACCAGTTTTTTACTAATACATTCTCACCACTTAGGTTTTTTCCGATCTATGTGTGTTTATCTATTTTTGTTAAATTTCCCCTGAGTAACATTGTCAATTTTGACAGTTTGTACTAAAACATAAATCGATAAATCGAACATGGGAATAAAACTAAAAAAATAAGTTTTATCCATCGTTTTCCACCTCAGTTTAACAGTCTTTACAGTCTGTAAAAATAAGAATTTCACATCTTAAGCTTATTTCCTTGTACTTCGTGTCTCTTGCCGTATTTTCACATGGTGTCTAGCATTTTTGTTTTACTTCTTTTTTTATTGACGCACATTCTGTAGTACGTGATACCTGCAAGACAAATATCTAGAGTAACGAACTGTGAAAAAAATGCCATCAATGTCGCAGTATTAAACAAACATTGTGGTTGAATGCTGCAAGCATGAAACGAAAATTTGCTTTAAAAAATGTGGTAATATTCTTTAACAAATCTTGTCAGTAGACAGATTAATGGTGTTGGGAAAGACGATGATGTTAAGGAGCATTAAAATTGTCGTAAACTATTTGTGTAGAAAGTGTCAATGAATTTTTATAAACACATGTACTATTAGTCATCATTATTTTGAGGTTTTCAATGTTATTTTATTTTTTATATTGCTTTAATAAAAAAGAAAACACGCAAAAGAAATATGTTTTAAAAATCTTAGATATATATGTATATATTTTTAATGCGTCATGAAAATCAAAAATTTATTGAATGAAATTTTGTAAATAATTTAAGAGCCTATATTTGTTTTTTTACTATTTGGACACAAGAGAGAATATATACAAGGTCTTTTAAACAAAATTTATGATTAATAGCAAACATTTTAAACATTTGAGGCAACACTCGCATATTATGTCTTGTAGACTGATGTATACCACACAATTTTTAGGCTGCGGGTATTTGAATAAACAAACATTAAGTTATAATTTGAATACAAAATTATTTTTTTATTTTATAGTGAATTTTTATTATGAAAATACACGACATTTCAGCGACACAAACAAAAATTTGAAATTCAACAATTCCCAAATAAAGGTTGTCAAAAATTAGAAAACTGAGATATTTTTTATATATTTGATAATATTTACTATACCAAAAGCTGGGCGGAAATTTTTTTTTTTAATTTTTAGTATTTCCTATAAAGTTTTATTCTATCAATTAATAATCTTAACAACAGAAAACAATTTTTTTCAATACTAAAAGTATTTGCACTAATTTTATTTAGAACATAGATAAATACACACAGATCGGAAACTCTTCAGTCGAAGACCTAACTCAGTTGTCAAAAACCTAACTGGTGTATGACTGCAGCGTTTCCAATATTTGTGTATTTATCTATGATTCAGAATTTAACCCTTTAAAGCTCAAAAATAAAAATCTTAAAGGCTAATATGCAAAACTTAATATTACTTTTAATACGTATTACTATCAAAAATACTTTTGGATATTTTTGAATTATGCGTTTGTGCTGATGCTAGCCTAATCAAACTGGCTGAATTCGGTCCATTCTTTTACCTAGCCCACATACAAATGTCTTCCCGAAATAAATGTTTAATTTATATAGGTATCTGCACAAATTTCTCTCCAAATAAGTTTTATATATATCGAAGTCATGTCACCTAATTTTATGAGTCATTGCTCCCATATGTGGTCCACTTCCGATAATCACTTTAACGAGCATAAATCTCTCAAAAATGTTGGAATCCAAATATAATTTAACAACATTTTTTTTTTGAGGATTTTTTTTTAACAATTTATTTTTTCACCAAAAATTTATTATTCACCAAATATTTTCGTTTCTTAAACAATTTTTTTTTCACTCAAAATATTTTTTCACCAAATTTTTGTTTCACCTAAATTTTTTCACTTTGATGAATGGGAAATGAAATACAAAAACTGGTTTTAGTTGAAATTTTTGCTAGGATTTAATTGTTTGGAAAATATTGCTAATTTGACTCAAAACTCGAAACTTCATGTAAAGTGTACAAGCTCGAAAAAATTAAAAAGCGTAAAATAAGTGCCCCACTATAATGTTTATTATTTAAACAAGGAGGGGGTAAATTTTCTTAAAGCTTAGATCACATTAAATTTTTTAACCTACTCTTCATTTCAATCAAATCGATCAGTCGTTTGGATATTTAATATGAATTTGTATAAAGAACTAGCTCATCACTTTTTAACTAATCGAGTGTTAAATTAAAAATTTGCACATTTGTTAACAAATATAGAAGATATCTTTTTAAGACATTTTAAAACGTTAGTTTTTGAGATGTATGGCTTTGAATTTTGTACCTCAAGAGTTGAATTTTGATCTAATGAATGAAATTTTATTTATACAATTTCTATCTTTAAACTAAAATCAAAATTGGTTTTATATTGTACAAATTAAATGCTATATTCTAAATTTCAAAAAGTTTTGCAGTTTTTTTCAAGACTTCATATATCAGGACCAGAAAGGCCCTTCATTGCAAAATGAACACAAGGTGAGATACAGGGTTTTAAGACTTCGTACAGCTTGTAACTTGTAAAAATTAATGAAAATATTAAAATGAATAAAACATTGTTATAAAACAAGTATATAGGTTAAGAAATTAACTCTTACAGTTTAAAATATATTTAAGTTTAAATTTTGAAATTTTAATTTTTTACCTTGACTTTATTTTGTTCTTTCAAATATCTTCGTAGTGGATGTCCAAATATTTTTCTAAACAAATTTCTAATAAGTTCCCAAGAAATATGTAAAAAGTTCTTTGGCAATATCTCAATCCGCCTAGCAGTGTTGCCAGTTTAGCCTTTTTGAGGCTAAATTTAGCCTTTTTATTTACTCTTTAGCCTCGAAATTTTGGTTTTAGCTTCGTGGCTTTTTTCTAGCCTTTTTTTAATTTCATAATAGCCTTTTTTTTAATAAAAAAGGCTAGAAAAAACCACGAAGCTAAATCCAATATTTCGAAAATAAGGAGAGAAATAAAAAGGCTAAATTTATATTTGTGAGACATTTTCATTTTAATTCATTACTGTTTTTCATTTAGCTTTTCAATATACTCAAGAATTGTGCAGTATTAAAAGAACAAATAACAATTGCCAATACCAAGTGTTTCAAAATGAAATATAGTATTTTATATCTGAAAGCTATAAATGTCTAACAAATTCGCTTTCAAGATAAAATTGTTATTACACATTATATCCACAAACTCTTGAAGGCTTGTGATACTCGATGGCTGTCATTTGAAATAGCCGTTAAACGTATTGTGAATCTGTGCTTCGACTTAAAACCAGCAATGCTTCAAGCCAAACATTTAAGTGATTAATATACTGATTATAATTTGCTGTATTATTTTTTTTTAAACCAGTAAGCAATTCAGCGGATCCAACATAGCTGTTTTCTGATTTAAAATTTCTTCTCCATAGTTTGTGTTTTCAAATTGAAATACAATGCAAAGAATTTGATACGTCATTTGAAGAATGAGAGATAAAATAACGAACGGTTTTAGCGACGATTCTGAAAAAAATAATACGGCAAATTAAACTAATTGAGCAATTGCGACAAAGATTTTCATATGAAAACTCTTCGCTAAATCGATTTTTTATCCGTTAATAATACACTTAAAATAGAACTCGTAAAACCAAAAAAAAAATATATTATGTATGTGAAAAATAGTAAATGCTTAGTACTTAAATTAAAAAAAAAAAAAACAAAATTTAAGATTTGTCTGTATAAAAATATATATGGGGCATTTAATGCCAAGTGAACCATGTTTTGAAATCGATGTCTTCCGATAGTTAGTTCTATTAGATAGTAATTAAGACACAATTTTACAACAAGATCGGTCGAAAACTTTCTGAGTTAGAGGGGATCAGACATTTGACATTTTGGCCAAGCAGGTGTTTTTTCTCATCCATGTAACTTATTGCCTATTGTTCTTAGTAAAATGTGTCCCAAATAGTTTACATAGCTATTTCTTCAATCTTTCGGAAAAAAACATTTCTTTTGACTTTTTTTGCAAAATCTAAAACTGTTGACATTTTTTTCAAAATGGGCCCTTTTTTAATTTTTTTTTTTGCTCTAGAGAAAGCTTAGGTCCATTCCTTTAAGAGGTTTTTGTTCGCTTAGTGGGATTCAAGTGGAATATCTATCAAAATAAATATTTTGTAACTCAAGACATACAATTTTTGAAATTTTTTTGCAAGATCTAAATTTTTTTCGAAAATGGGCCCCTTTTTTAATTTTTTTTTTTTTGCTCAAAAGAAAGCAAATTTCCATTACTTTAAGAGGTTTTTGGTCGCTTATGTATATTTATTATTTATTATTAATGATTAATGTTATTTTTTGTTTGCTGCTGAAGTGTACCTTTATAATTTTATTTATTTTTATGAATTTTATGAACATACTTTAAATTTTTTATTTAAAAATAAATATAAAACTAAATTCTTAATTTATAATATTTTAGCTTTTTTTTTTGACTTTTTTTTAAAGCAGTTTTTGCCAGCTCCTGGCAACATTGCCGCCTAGTCGCGAAGAATGATCATAGTAAAAATTTGGATATGAGTTTGAAAAATGGCAACATTTTACAAAAATTGATGCTAATTGCTTTTTATATTTCTTAATGATTTGTTTAAATATTTTTTAATATTGTATATATTTGATAAGTACTGGCTTCAAAAATTAATAATTAGGTTTCTTTAAATCGAAACCTACTTCAGGCAGTAATCAAAAACAGTGAATTTTTAAAAAAAAATTAAGTTTATCATTCAAAAATAAATATTTTAAACTATGTATATGAAATGACTTAGTGAAATATACAGGAATTACTTTACCTTCCTACTTGCTGTATTAAACAGTTTCATTCTTTGAAATCTGTCCATACTTGTACAAGTTGCAAGATGTAAAATGTTTTCATAACCAGAGGTGTAGCTCACCTTGCTACAGGATAGTCACAAATTTAATTTTCTTAAAGAATACTTATGTCTTCCTCTACGATTCGCTCATATATCATTTTGCAATAGGAAAAGTAGCAGGTTCAGATTTATTACCAATTTTTTGCGAATGAACCCGATGTGCAACATACAACTATGTTGTGAATTGAAGAAATATTTTCAAATATAATCGTTGTAAATTATTGTGTTTTCATTTTCAGTTTATAAATTTTTCATGTAAAAATAATTAAAATATCTACTACATATACTGATTATGTATCTACATTAAGGGGAAAACGTAAAAAGATAAAGTAACTTGACTAAATTTAGCACACAACCTTTGGTTCTGAAATTATGTATGTTGGTTCCAAAAAGCATCACCAATTCAATAGCAACAATAACAATAATATTATTTTTATTATTAATGTTAGTTACCTTACAATCACCCCTTCAAATAACCTTGACAAAAGTTGACAAAAAGTAAAAAAAATATTGTACAAAGCAAAATTGCAACAAAAAAGGACACAAAATGAGAATAACTACAAAAAAACAAAAATCATATTTGAACCATAAACACATTTGTGTTGTTATTTTTTCTGCAATTGTATTGTGTGCTGGTTGGTAGGTACGAGTATGAGCCAAGAATAGTGCCAAACAACCAGCCAGCATCCATCCACTAACAGTTTTGTATTTTAGTTTGTTGTTTTAGGTAAAATTACAAAAAAAGAAAAAATTGAAAAATTATGAGTATGACCTAGGAACGGAAAACAAAATTAGAATAAAACAGGTCAATGAGCTACAGTCGGCAAACATGGCTTAGTATTTTTAAATTTTCTGAAGGCTGGTGATAAATTCTGATTCTATCAAACCATTTGCTCAAATGTCAGCTGGACAATAGCTAGTAGCTTTTATTAGCCATATAAGGCCCTAAAGGCTCGGTTATAGAAATGAAGAATTAAGAAAAAAAACTATATAGCAGTAAGTTGCCAGTACTACCTTAAATCCTAATAAATATCACAAAATTATTGTCTTGCATTATGAATGCACTTTTACATTGAAATATTTCTATGTATTTAAAGGGGACATAAGATTCATTGTTATGTTTCCACAATTATATCGAATTTTGTAACCGTTCAAAAGTCTTGAATAAAATCACGAGCTAGAAATGTCAAATCTGCTCTATTGAGTGCCGAATTTTATCAAAATCTGAATATTAAAAAATGGATTTTTTTTATACATCTTTCATGGAATCAATTATATATAAAAATGTTAAGTCTCCATTCAACAAACATTTCTGTTCTACCACTATTATTTTTCTATAGCCAAAAAATACCTTAGGAGAAAGGATAAAGAGAGTGAGCAATAAAAATAACAAAAATATTTAAACAAAAAAAAAAAAATCCTTAAAATATAGAAATGAGGACAAATATTATTATTGCAATAGAAGGCCATTAGTTTGTATTTTATTTGTTTGTTCATTGGACCAAGACTTATGGCTTTTTGTAGTTTCCTCTTGTACTTTGGCATCAATGATTTTTTGTACTTGTATCTTGTAGCTGATTTTTTGTATAAGAGTGTTGCAACTGCAGCTGTGAGTGTATGTTTTTCTAATGACGACACTATTTTTATATGGACATAAAGTTATTCTCACCATAAAATAAATAAACAATATTGTTTTTTTTTTTTGCTTTTTCTTTGTGTGAATTTATGACCATAATTTTCTTTATTTTCCAGTTTTGTAGGTTGACTCTTGTGGCTATGATATTTTTCTCTCACCATTGGGTTCAGATTTTTCGTATTTTTGCTTGTTTTATATTTTCAAGGGTTTTTATTGCTGGCATAAGTTCACAGATCAAATGTCATTAAGAAGAAATCTAGAGGTTGTTAATAGTCGTAAGAGAAAACTGTCTTTAGCTTTTTTGAACTATTTTTTGTACTTTTAAAAGTCTGGGAATTTAATGGGTAAGTAAAAGTAGCTATGACGATTTATTAGCATAAATCAAGGCGTTTAAGTTTTGGTTTACTTTTTTCCAGCTTTTCATTATTTCTGTGTTAGCATACTTCCCTTTTAAATAATTTGTTATTTACTGTCCTAGCTTCATCTTCCATTTTTCCATTTCAATTCTATTCTAGTTCAAATTATATTTTCTTTAACCCCTTTTGCAACTCTTGACCTTTTTGCTTATAAATGTTAAAGGGTGAACATTTTCGTTTAATTTATTTTACGATTTTTGGACACTTTTGTTATCTTGTTTTTTTTATTTTGTTGGTTATTTTTCACATTTCTTTACGTAATTCTTTTAAAGTATTTTGGTTTATGAGGTTAATTATCATCGTTGAAATATTATAAGTGTGCTTTTAGGGGCTCACAAATATTTGAAGCTAAATTTTTTATTAAGATTATTTAGAAGAGGTCATTGTTGAAACTCTTTGCTAACAAGTGTTTATTTTAATTAAACAATATGCTCATAATTTGTTTATTTTTATATTTGCAGATTACGACAAACTATAAAGGATTTTGGGTGCATAATTATACACTGTTAACAAATATATAAGGTAAGCGAGAAAGTGGAATTTTTTTTTTTAATTAAAAATAAATATTAGGAACATTAAAGTCAATTTAAACTTAAATTTTCTTAACTTCAATGGCTTTTAAGTTGATTCTTAACACAAAACTATATAAATCATAATATCCTTAAACTTGGAGTTAATTTAACAACAAATACTTCATATATATTTTTATAAGGTTCATAAATATTAGTAACACTGCTTATGTTTAATTTCTTTAGTTAAAAATTCTAGTTTTTCCCATCCTGGTTTCATTTTAATTTGTTCCTTCATAAAGCTTTTACCAATATACCATTTAAATATGGTGCCTAAATGTAGGCAACATAAACACATATAAATGTGCTCAAGCTATTAATCAGATATATATTCAAAAGTAGTACCATTATAGGCATTTCCTCATTGTCTTCTTATTATGTACAATACTTATTCATAGTATACATATATACGATCAACCACAAGTGCTTAAGAAGACAAACTTAAGAATGCTAAATACCATCTAATGTACACCACACTTATGACATATGCATGTATATTAGGGTGGCCTCCCGAAAGATAAATAAAAGCTTAATTCATTCTAGGAAACCGTTGGAAACGTTTATCCTAGCGTCAGTATTTGGTTACCAGAAGGTTTTTGTAATTTTTTCCCAGTTTTCTCAAAAAACACTTCTAATATTGGGTATTTGACTTAAAAATGCGGTATTTACAATAGATTGCGTATCTTTTGAACAAGGTTTTTGTTTTTAATAAAATTACATATAATTTTGATGGGAAAAATGTACGCTAGGGGTCAAAATGTCCCTCAATTTGACTGTGTTTTTCGTGATTTTAAAAGTTGGGGGTCATTTGGACCCAAATTGCTCTTAACGGTTAATTTCCATTATTGCACTGTTAGTGTAAACCTAAAACCTTGAGGTATATTTTTCGCAACCTTCATTAAAATCGGCAAAAACATATACAATATTTCGCTGTCATTCATTTAGAAATTCCAAATATTGCAAAACTTTACCTGTGACCTTCATTATTTAAAAATTAACGTTGTCTGCTTTTAGTAAAACTTTCAGAGTATATTTACAATTATCTGGCCTAAAATATTTTGTATAGGTTTTTATTCGCCAAAATATGGCCAACAAAATTTAAATCGCTGGTACCCACCAATTTTAATGAAACTTCTGAAGAATATACCTTAGGGTCTAAAACTTACAATAACAGTGCAAAAATGAAAATTAACCCTTAATAGAACTTGGAGTTGAAATGACCCTCAACTTTTAAAATCACGAAAACCACGAAGCCAAAATGAGAGTCATTTTGACCCCAAGTGCTTTTAAGGGTTAATTTCCATTTTTGCACTGTTATTGTAAATTTTAGACCTTGAGGAATACTTTTGTGAAACCTTCATTAAAATCGGCACAAAAATATATAATATTTCGCTTTCATTCATTTAGATATTCCAAATATTGCAAAATTTTACCTTTGACCTTCACCATTTAAGGGCTAAAGTTGTCCGCTTTAAAATTTGTTAAACAAAATTTTTAAAAATTTGAAAATGTAGTTTTGAAACTGGCGTTAAAAAAATTAAATTTGTTTGGTCATACCTGCGAATAGATTAACGGTATCTTACGAAGACAAAAAATCATACACAAGTAACTTTGGATACATTTTAAGTAAAAACTATTTTCTATTTTAATATTTCTCAAAATATGTTAATTTTGTTCCTACATTTCGTGTTCTAGTGGCACGTCAATGGCCTGGGGAACTTTTAATAACTTTAACATTTTTTAACCAATTTGTGTCTCTTATATCTCATTACAACGACAATTGCGTACACATTTCATTTCTTTTATAATAAATTGCATATGTAATTATCTAATGGCAACATTTTTACAAAAACTGAAAAAATATAATTTTTCCGCCTTGTAAATGCTCTCACGAACATTAAACCTCGTGTGGCACGTCATTTTTTGACCGATCGAGCTCACGCATGGTGCTCCCAACACCGGATAGAAGTCAATGCGTCTATCACCGCCATTGAATGACTTAATGTACACCCAATTCGAAACTTGTCATACATTGACTGCACAGATCAATGAACAAGCACCTTGCTCGAGAGCTCGGGCTATCTAATCCCTGCTAGTCAACATAGCTCAGCTGTCAATTGCCAGACTAAAGCGACGCACGCTCTGGTTAAAACCAGCGAGCACACGACTAGCAAACTATAACCCCAAGCCATTATTGTTAAGGAGCGCCCCTATAACACTCCATTAACAACGACCTGAAGCCAAGCCCCAGCCAAAGTACCACGTACTCCGCCCGATCCAACACATTTCTCAAATCAAACCAACTAACCAACCTTACTACTACATGGCTATGTTATTTCAGCAACATCGCTTAGTAGGTTTGGTTGTCCGAAATTTGCCATATGGTCAAAAGCCTTTAACCAACCTCTACCCGCTTTGGGTTTTAAACCACAGCCACCACGTACAACACCTAAGTGTCCTCACCAATGTTCCTACAGGACCGAAGTCCTGGGGCTAAAGAAACCCCGTGGCCCTAGATAAGACTCTAGTTAGCTGCGAATTTATTAATTTAAATACTTACCAGGAATGAAGTCCGTGCACCTCGGAAACCAATGCCAAATATCATTGGTGCTAAGGTAATGCTCTGAATTTGGTGGGAGAAAAAGCGTCCTATCTAGTACGACCTGCGGACCAGACCATCACATGGAAGCAGTACCGAATGCAACTGAGTCATTTGAAGCGAGTATTAGACGAAAAATGCCCAGAATTTGCGGCCAGACATGAAACCGAAATATTGCATAATGACAACGCTCGACCACATGTAGCAATTCCTGTTAAAAGGTATTTAAAATTAAGTGGTTGGGAAGTTTTGCCTTATACGTGTGCCTTTCAAATACCTTTCACATGATACCAATCTTTCATTTGTTCCTTTTCTAGAAATATGAAAACAAAAAAATAAAAACCTTTAAAAAGGATCTCTGATCCAGCTCACGAAATGCTGACTCCAGGACAAACATTTTGAGAAATGATCTCCAAACAAACTAAACATTTTCCTCCATACAATCAGGGCCACTTTAATGTATACATATACTTCTAATACATATGCAAAACATTTGTAGAATGTAGAAATACACACTTGTAATCGTGCTCTTAGTCGAATGGTGTCAAGTATGGTAAATTATTAAATATGTGTCAGAAACTTTTAAACACTCTTACTCAACTACATTTGGCAGACATATTTTCTTACATACAATATTGGTTAAGAAGTAAATAATAATAATAACGACAGCCATTACCTATATTTACTTGCTAAATATTAAAAAAACAAATACATTGTTAGAGGTAATAAATGTCGCATTTAACAGTTTATTAAATAAACTTTATTTCGTTAAATGACTGATAGCAAAGTTGCCATGCAGCTATGGAGTTAATAGCGGTGGCAGCAGCTATTTAGCATCACATGTGAAACATTTTAAATGTTTGAGATTGAAAAATGGAAGATTCTTATAGCATAGGAAAAACTAATTACTATTTAAAGTAATATACGCCTCGCGCAGATAAATCATACCTTACAAATGCAGCATCTATGCCATTTACAACTACCGAAAAATTTGAAACCCCTTAGATTTGCGTATATCTGTTTGTATAATGATATAGTTGGATATGTGTGTATCTTTTGTTCAACTATCATGTACTACATTTCTGGTTTTATCGTTTGGCAGACAATAAACGTCATGCTGTTCGAGATTAGCCTTTTGATAGTTAAACATGCTCTTGCTAAATACACACAATAATGAAATAACAACATACACTTAGTCGTAATAATATTTGTATTATCATAAACACTCTCAATCAAACTCTGTCTCAGTTAGTTTTCATGGAACTCTGGTGCGTATGAGCATTATCATTATAATGTAATAAATATTAAAATTAATTTAATCATCATTGTCAACTTTGTGATTTAAATGATTTAATACTTATAATATTTATTCAAATAAAATCCATAACAATAGAATAATTAATATCATTTAAAAAACAAATAGATGCCCTGTTAAGGTGTTTGTTATTGTGTGGTTTGCAGGGCTGTGATTTTCATGCACTAAAAATCGAAAATTGGTAGGTACCAAACGAAAAATTTCAATAAAAAAAATAAATTTCTTTTAAATTCGTTAATATTTGGTATACATGTTTTCCATGTTCACACAAAAATTAAAGTTCTTCAGAATTTCGAAATTAGCTTTCGTTTGGTTTTTATATAGGTTCAAAGTTCATATATTTTAATAGGTACTTGCAAAAAAGGCTAAAGTAGAACCGTTAATAACTCAAGAACTGTTATTCAGATTTTATAATTTTGATCTCATGTTAAAGCTAATGAAGATTTTAAGGTTTTTCTCTAGAAATATGTTTCTCTTCAAAACAGAATAGAATAAAAAGAACTTTTCCCAAAATTCTGGCAACAATTGAAATTATACTTATTAGGAATTGACATGTTGACAAGCCTATATCATTTTGGCAGAACATAAGTTGGACATTCTAGTTAAAGAATACTAAGAGAAGAAAACGAGAAGCAAATAAATCGCCTCATCATACTGTGAAGCATTGTGAAGGGAGCATTATGGTTTGGGGTTGTTTCTCAAATACACGCCAATGTCTATGTTGATATTCTGCAACAAAATCTTATGGAGTCTGCGGAGAAAATAGAATTAGAATCGTTTGTCTTTTAACAGGATAACGATTCTAAGCACAAATTGCCAAATCATTTTCTGAAAATAATGGGATCCAAAAGTTGGATTGGGCGGCTCAATCACCAGATTTGAATCACATTAAGCACTAATGGCCGATACTGGACACTAAAATTTCTATAAAAGCAGGACTAGCATCGCAAACTTTAAGACAGAGATGCAAAAGCAATGGGCAATGATTTTTCGCGGGACGTTGGCGAATTTGGTCCAGCGCATACCAAACCGACTTCGTGCTGTCATTCAAAATAAAGGTGGGAATACAGATAATTAGTTGGAAGTTAGAATTCTATATCAGAGTTGGTTTAATTCCAAGTTTTTACTTTTTTTACTTTCAATTGTCGTATGTGAAATACTTTTAATTTACATAAATACCTTAAAATTTTGATTTGTTCTTTGTTTTATGTTTAAAAACTAGTTTTTATTTAATATTTTGAAGCTATTTCACACGTGTTATTATGGTCGCTGGCGTAGATTCCGAGCTGTCGCCTAGTGTAGATTCCGAGCCAAAAGAACTGTTCATATTTTGAGGCCAAGAATGAATCAAGCCAGTATGGGATATTCTATTTCAAAGTGAAGCGTCTCCCAGAGAGATCGTTCTGTATCGATCGGAACTAATGGTAGTCGAAAGGGCAAGGTATGAACTATAAAGAGGGCGAAGCAAAACATCCGAACCACTTCATTCTAGATACTTTTTGACAGGTATAGCAACATGTGGCCGAGCATAATCATGATGGAATATTACGCTGTTTTCTGGGTGTTTTTTTTTAGCCAATGCTCACTTCAAACGAGTATGTTGCATTCGGTGCAGGTTCCCTGTGATTGTCTAGTCAGATTTTTGCAGCTCATAATAGACAGGACAGGTGTTTGCTTCCACCACATACTGAGCACTACCTTAGCACCATGAATGATTGACTTTTGTGTCAGTTTGGCTGATTGGTTGGGCTTCACATACGATCTCTTACTCTTGAATCGTAATGGATTCATTTTGCATCTCCAGTAACGATTCGGAGCATAAATGATTTTTTTTTATAGCGTTCAAGCCTAATTTCGGACATGCCAAATCATCTTTCAAGGTCTCTCAGCTTCAATTCGTATGGTATCCAATTTCCCTGCTTTTGAATGAATCCTTCTGCTCGAAAACCTTTTTGAAATTACTGATCGAGTAGCTTCCAATGATTTTGCAGACTCTGGATGAGTTTGAAAACAATTTTCATGGAATAATGCCTCAAATTCTTTGTTTTCAAACTTTTTTGACTGGCCTAAGCAAGCTTTGTCTTCTGTATCAAAATCACCTCTTCCAAACCAAATAAACCATCTCTCGCTCGTTGAAACCGATGAAACACATTCACCATAAGCTGCTGTGAGCAATTGTTATGCTTCTGCGGCCCTTTTTTCAAATTAAAGAAGTAAAGCAAAACATGACGCTTTGTTGCTACAAAATGCGACATTTTCGAATGAAAAATACCTTGTTGTTTACGCTACAATGTTCAATAGATAAACGATAATAAATGACAGATATCTGCCCTTCAAAATGTGATATAAGTTATTAAAAACAAAAGCCGCATTCAGAAGATACGCCACTTAGTGTAAATCCCGCATTACAGGCAATAATTTTTGAGCAACTTTAAATTTATATGATCATAAAGAAGATGTATAAAAATGTTTAACAATATTACCGATGCCTTGTTAAATAATTTTGTTTCCTCCAATAATAAAGGGCATTCCAACAAGAGTTGTTATTTTGAATCACCAGGTATTTCGGTAGCTATCACTTATGAAGCTTTTATTCTTTGACATTTGACAAGTAGAAACTACACAATTACTAAACGCATTGAAATTATTAAAATTCACTACAATGGTGAAAATCTTGCAGTCACAGTTCGCAAAACTAAAGCATTTTTGGGGCATCGTGAAGCACTTTGTCGGACCGCAATACAGGAATTGGTGGAAAAATTCCAGCTGTTGGGACAAGTTAGTGATGTGAAGAATAAAACCCGTGCACGTCGCTCAAGAATAACTGAGAATGTTGCTGTTGTAGCCCAAAGTGTTGAAGAAAACACAGGTTTGTCCATTCCTCGTCGGTCTTTAGAATTGGGAATTTCACAAACGTCATTACATCATATTTTATGGTCGGAGTTGGATGATATTGATCTGGACAACGTTTACTTTCAACAAGACGGCGCTACGTGCCACAAAAGCAACGAAACCATTGCTTTTTTACGGGAAAAGTTTCCGGACCGTGTTATCTCTCGAGGAGGTGATCACAATTGGCCACCGTGATCTTGTGATTTAACACCTGGCGACTTATTTCTTAGGGACCACGTGAAAGATAAGGTCTACACCAACAACCCAGCGTCGATTCAAGACCTCAGAGATAGAATTCGTGAGGCTATCGGGGACACAGGGCAGCCACTTTGCGATTTGGTTATGGAAAATTTCATGAAAAGGATATTGTCCTGTAAGCGTGGTCGTGGTGGCCATTTGGCTGATGTTGGTTTTCATTATTAACGGCATACCTTCCGATCATTTATGTCAATAAGTGAAATTTTTCTTTGAATACCAAAATAACACCTCTTGTTGGAAAACTCTTTACATATAAGACATTATATTTGACTTATTTTCTTTAAAACATGCATCTACATGAAAATCTCTGCTCTGGTCATCTGCTTATTTAAGGATTATTTTGTAGATGTTATTAAAAATAAGTTGTAATTGATTGATTTTTCATTAATTTAATATTTAATTCTATAATGAAAAGGAAATTTCATTAACTAATAACTCTTTTTTTGAAACGATATTTAATGGGAAGCTCAAAAAATAAAATCTAAATATTTTTCAATTAGCTGTAACATGTAATCTTAATAATCATATTTTCGTAATGAAACTTTTTTACTGTCTTACCTATTGAAATTGTAATTGAAGTTGCATTGAGATTGAAACATAATTTTCCTTATTACTTATACTCCATCTGCATTTAATTTTGTATTTAACCCTTTGCAGAAAAATCAAAGATTCATTGTAAATATTAAGTCCCACTTTGAAAATTACACGTGATAAAAATACTTTTTACTGGCAACATACATTTTAGCTTGAATTAAGTAACTGCTTAAAAGTATGTCTAAAACTGTGTAAAATAAGAAAGTGGTATGAAAAATCTATGTATGTTTGTCATGTTTTTGTTATTCCTGTTCATAAATATGCTTGTTTAAGTAATTTTTCATCTTTTGTCAATGATGAGAAAGAGGTGTCATAAAAACATGTGTATTTTCTTTCCCTAAAAGCAAAAAACTAAGGAGGAAGAAGAAGTAGAAGGAAAGTAATTATTTTAAAATAGCAAAATAAGAACAACAATAGTATGAAAATAATGAGTAAATAGTTAGAAAGTGAAAATACTTACTTGAGAAAAAGAAATTGTTTATATGAGCGTTAAATAATGAAAGTAGTTTTCCCTATTAGAAAAACTACAGTGAAAAACTGTGTACATAATTATAAAAAGTACAAGGCCTACTTTAAGGCTTAAAAAGAAAATTGCAACTTAAAGTCTACTTTTAGTAGACGTATTTTTCTTACTTTGTCGAATCTTTACAACTCTCTGCATTATGTTCATTGTTTAACCTCAATTCCTGACACTTTACAGCTTGCCAATTAAAATTAAAGTTAAAAACTACATATACGTGTCTTGTCTTTGTCTTGTTGCTAAAACATGGACAATTAATCAAATTATAATTTAGCACAAAATAAATACATGAATTCTTCATTGTTGTAAATTTTCCCACATGCAGCTATGCTCAGTTGTAATGTGGAGAAACCCCCATTTTACCTGTCTCTCCTTTCTTGTATTTTTATTGTTTTTATTATAAGGATACATGTTTTATACACGAGTGTCCCTTAAGTGGGCGCCTTAATAGTTTACTTTTCGTTCCTTCTTTTTCAACTTCATTATTTGCTTCAGTTTTAGCTGCATACAGCAGAAGGTATATAATTGAGGTCGTGTTGTAACATGTTACATGATTTCAATTTGTTTTAATGGTTTCTACAAATAGTTGTGTTGTTAAGTATTGCATAGCACAGTGGGACAGAATTAAAATTGTTTGGAAATAAATCTGGTATTTCTAAACGGCTGGTCCGATCGGGAGAAAGTTTGACGTGAGCATAGCAAAGGAGTGTACCAGTTTAACTTATTAAAACACATATACTCCAGGGGTGGTGCTATGGGGGCTCAAAGTAGGGTATCTTCGTCATGTACAATTTTTAAACACGAGCTTTTTTTGTTTCCCATCCGATTACAAAGATTTTTATATATTTTCGGTCAGGTCTTGCATGTGCTATGGACTAGAAAAATGCCAGATTTATTTCCAAACAATTTTGATTCTGACCCACTATGCTCATTTTGGTAATAAATCTCTCATTTCTAAGTGTCTGTTCAGATTGTCAAGAAGTTTCGCACAGAGCAGTATTCGAGTTTAATTTTTGATGAAGGACTCCAAAGACACTTCAGAAGCGAAATTATTGAATTTTGTATTTTTTGGCTAAAAACTGCTTAAGGAACTAGTAAAGCTTTTATATGTTTTTGAATGGTACCTCAAAAATAATAGCTTTAAAATAGACTATGTTTTATTTGTAGTTTCACAATATTATGTATTAAATTACCTTTTCGTATCTTTAGAACGCGGTTTTGGTTTTAATGTAATTTTGAAGGGAACATATCTGTCATTTACTCTCAATTAGTTATTGAGCATTATAGTGTAAACAACAAGACATTTTTTTGCTTCTGCACAGGGATTGCTCAGCAAAGCATACGACGAATGTGTACCATCGGTTTCAATGTCCTAGAGATGATTAGTGTGGTTCGAAAGTGGTAATTTTGACATGGAAGACCAAGATCGCCCAGGCCAGCCAAACAAGTTTTAAGACCAAGAATTGGAGGCATTACTGCATGAAGATTATTCCCACACTCAACAAGATCTTGCATACTCATTTGGAGCTACTCAATCAATTCAACACATTTGCAAGCAACAGGATTTATCTAAAAGCAGGGAAATTCGGTACCATACATATTGAAGCTTGAAAGATGATTCTGTATGTCTAAAATTAGGCTTGAACGCTATAAAAGAAAATCACTTTTGCACATAATCATTACTTGAGATGAAAAATGGATCCATTACGATAACCCGAAGGGTAAGAGATCGTAAGATCGCCAAATATCTATGGCGCTAAGGTACTTCTCTGTATTTGGTGGGATAAAAAAGGTCGTATCTATTACGAGCTGCGGAAATCTAAGCAGATTATCACAGGGAACCTGCACCGAATGCAACTCGTTTGAAGCGAGCATTGGCCAAAAAATACCCAGGCATAAAACCGTGATATTCAATCATGACAACGCTCTTCCACATGTTACAATACCTGTTAATTAGCATTTGCCTCACCCGCGTTATAGTCCACACCGTACTCCGTCCGAATACTATTTTTTTTAATCAATGCAGAACGCTCTCTTTGCGATACGCTTCACTTTGGAACAGAGTAACCGATATTGGCTTGATTCGTTCTTGACCTCAAACGATGAGCAAAGGTCATAGCTAACAATGGCCAATACTTTGAGTAAATTTATATTGTACAAATATTTCAAAATAAAACCTAAGTATTTGAAAAACTCCCGCAGTTTTAACTCATACACCCAAGATATAGGCGAGCTTGACCGACTATACTTTCTTACTTGTTTTAGATTTAATCATACTTGTTTAAGTAGTAGATACAAATCGCGCAGTTTTAAGTCATTGGTTGGTTGGTTTACGTGGTAGTTCGCTAGTAGGGTCGAAGAGACCTCGTTTTGACAAGACCACACCACTTGTTAGATGTAATGTCATTTACATCGTAATGTATATAAAACGTTTGCAAAATGTATGGAAAAAAAGTCGAGTTTACTAGACTCAACCTGTCGCTGTGAGATATCTCAGTAGGTCGTTTAGACCCGGCTACCTCACCAAGGTTAGTCAATATATAGTTGCCCATGAATTTATGTTACATGACACTCAGGGCTGGGCATTCTCAGAGAGCAGGTGGAAAATCGTTTCCTCTTTTTCCCTATTCTTACAGCTGCGACAATGGTCGTTAAAATGGAGTCCCAGTTGATTTGCATGCTTGCCTGACGTCCAGTGCCCTGTTAATTCCTTTTCCATTTTATTCCGGGTTATCAGTATAGTACCTTTTTTGTTAAAAGATGACGACATCAAGTTGGCTACCCTACATGTGTCTAAATTACGCCATCTATTCTCAGGCTTTGTAAGAAAGTGTCTGAAGATAATGCCTTTCATAGTCCCCAGTGGAATTGCTACTGAAACCGCATTGGTGGTATCTAAGGCAGATCTCGTTTTGGCTAGTTCGTCTGCCTGTTCATTACCGTAGTGGTCTTTGTGCGCATAAACTCAAACCAAAGTAATGTCAGATAGACGACCTAGCCTTAACAGAGAATTCTTACATTGCCTGACAAGTAAAGATGAAGTTGTGTAGACCTACAGTGGGAGAATTGCCGCCTGACTATCGACAAAGATACCTTTTTTTGCCAAGAGTATAATGATCATGAAGTGTATTGAAAGCTACCATGATTACATAAATTTCCACTTGGAAAACACTACACTCATTCGGAAGACGATATGAGATGCCTACCCCAAGTTCGTCACAGAAGAGGCCAGAACCAACACCACAGCTCATTTTAGAACCGTCTGTATATATCCTAGTGTCACATTAGTACTCGAGATTACCCCTACCACACTCACTCCTGGATGGAATCAAGACCTTGAACACCCTATCAAAATCTGTGTATGGAGTAAGTTTTAAGTCATACTCCCAATATATAGTCGAGTTTTATCGACTATACTTTCTTACTCGATGAAATAATTTCACAGTTTATTGAAAAACAATTAATAACGTGTGCTTCACGTCATATGTAAAATTAAACTTTCCAACTTTCATGGATGGTAAACAATCGATAAACGAATACATAACTTGATAGTGTTACAAAATCGATTACTCGGTTTTTAATTTATTCGGTGTTGGCAGATGTGCCCCTATGGCGAATGATCCCCCTTCTACCCTATATAATTGTAGGTTAATTGCAGTCTAATATTTGATCAAAAATAGCTTTTTATGTAGTCCAAAATATCTATCATATGTTTGTTATAAGAATTTTTGTTTGTGTAAACCATGAATAAGGAAATTGTTTTCAAAGTTAAAAAACCAACATTGAAAAGCGTGCGACTATAGAAATTACATGGTCTAGTTTCATGATTCACTGATTCGCCAAAAAAATACCAACTCTAGTTTTGACTTAAGATAATAATGCTATAAAATTTGTTTGCTTTAATTTTTATCACTTTGAATTTCACAAATTTAAAATAAATATTTTGCAAAAATTCTAATTTTATTATTACTAATAACAAACCCCTTTGTATACTTTGTGGTTGGTATTTGGAAATAATGTCAACAACATTTGTGAACTTTTATTTAGTGGCTTAAATTAAAATATCTAGTTTTGTGTTTGCGTAAAGGGAAAACAATAACATTTTTGGCATTTCATTCGCCTAATTGTATGCCACAGATTTAGTTCATGAAAACAAGGTTGTGTGCGTTAAAATTTCACGAAAAGTAGAGAGAGAGAGAAAAAAATGAAAAAATAATCTCATAACTGATTTTAAAAATGTTGACATTCACACAAAAAAAAAAGAAAAATAACAAAGCTAAAAACAGACTAAAAGTCAACTAAAATCATTGTAGTACTTACTTCAATTAAGAACAAACTCAGTTGTCATTGTGTTGCTAGTAAAAGTACTACAGTTGTACTCGAAGTCAGAGAACCTTATAAAATCCGTTTTTAACAATGACTTTTCATCTGCAGAAAAAACTGAATATTTTTTTGTGTTTCATTTAACAAAAAGGGTTAAAAAAAATATATAAATGCATTTCGAAAAACCATTTTTCTTCAATTTGCTGTTCTTTGTTTTATTTTTTACTTTCTTGTTTTCATATTTTATTCACAATTTAGTTATAAGTAGGTGTACGTGGCACAGTGGTTAAGGTTTTTTTATTATGCAACCATGGTACAGATTTTTTTTTAAAAATCCATTAAATTTTTAGAATAATTTTACCACAAAACCTTTAAATTTCATGATTTAGTGATTGTTCGTAAAAAAAAATTCAAATTCGAAAGGATAAAGGTGTTTTTTTTTTAACTTTTTTAGACATTTTTAGATAAATCTGAAACTTTTCTTCAAAACTAATCAAGTATGGATAGGGCTGAGGTTGTCTTTTTTCCTTTAAATAAGTAAATTTTTATTCTAAACGCCCTTGCGTTATGTTTTCTTTCAGAAACCATTACAAAATATGTATATACGAGCCTGAATAATTGTTTTTCTATAAGAGAAATAATATGAAAATTTTTTAGCGAAAAACCGAAAAAATATGCTCTACTTTAGATGTTCCGAAGTTGGATGCATATAACTTTTAATAGGGAAAAGATAACTTGATTTTATTTTATAGAAAATACATGTTTTTAAAAAATGTTCCGACTGTTCACATAAAAAAAAAACAAGTAAGAGAGCTACATTCGGCTGTGCCGAATCTTATATACCCTTTTCCAAATTATACATTAAAATACAAATTTTAAATATTTTAATGTAAATAAAATTAAAAAAAAAAAAAAATTTCAACATTTTTTTTTTCAAAATTTAAAAAATTAAAAAAAATTTTTTTTCGATTTTTTTTTTTTAATTTTTTCCAAATTTTTTTTTTTTAATTTTTTTAAAAATGTTTTGGTAAAAAACTGATTCGGGTTAAAAATATTTTTCCCGATCTTGACCCAACGTAGGTCCAAATTACAATGGGTTGCAATGGACTTTGAAATATCTATCATTAGATATCCATATTGTCTATATTAATGACTTAGTAATCCAGAGATAGATACAAAATTAGCCAAAAATCGAGATTGTCCCGGTTTTTTCTTATAGCTCAGCTATTTGTGGGCCGATAGAAGGACTTCACCACTGACTATGTAAAATTTCATTAAGATATCTTACAGTTGTCCTTTCTTCTGTTTAACTTCTTTAAATTGTTTAATTGAATATAACTTTTGTAGTCCTATTCGATCATGGGTTCTTATGTGGTAAAATTTTGAATTGAATTTTAGGCTTTGATTGTACAAATAATGCAATCTATCATATTGTTATGAAATTGCATTATCAATTTGAATTATCGGCTGCTTGAAACACTCATCATTTTTATAAACATTTCCATCAGTAGAAGCTTATACTTATCAACAATGCTATTAACATTGTTTATAAGTATGAAAACATTAACTGTTAATACTGCTAACATTAGCATTAAAGCTGCTAAAAGCTCTAAGAGATCATTGTGGAAATTTAACATTCTAGTTTTGTCCGTTAGATAATTCATGAAACTTATAGAAAAAATTCACTGTGCATATAAATTTAAACAGCGAGTTGAAGAAGTATATAAGTAGATCGTATGCGCTGTTAAATTTAACATAAACTGTATTACCAGTGTATTCTTTTAAATTATAAAGAGTGTTTTTAATGTTTGTGTTATTAAAGAAGAGTGACTATTTAAATTGTTGTGTAAATTTAAATAAACAAACTTTAAACTACTGATCGCTTTTATTTGCAATTATGGTTATCCGGTATGTTTGGATAAAAAGATAACAACGTAACAATTTAATTTCGATTTTTTTAAAAATCAGTACCATAACGATCGAATAATTACTATCATTAAATTAGCTCAACTAAAAATCACTTCATATAAAATATCATACATATCGTTACCTTAATATAGAAAGGCCCTAAGTCGTGTTTTTTTTAAGTCGAGATTTTTTTGGCTAAATATGATATATGACCAGACCATTTATAGAAATAAGTGAAAATCTGGGCTTATACAAAAAAAAAAAAAACACGAATTAGGGCCTTTCTATATTAAGGTAACGATATATGTATGTAAATAATCTGCATATATGCTGTATATGCATGTAGTACGTGGGTTTTGAATATAAGTATGTGCACGTACTGTATGACACAAAGAACAGGATAACAGGTAACTAACTAAGCTTAGGAACGCAACATGAGAATCAAATAATAATAGAAGCAATATTGAGTTGCAGCAATACCAACAATAGCATTAACGAAAGGAATTTTAGAGGAAACAAAAGTAAAATCCGCACGGAAAGTTGCGAGTTTGTACTAGAATATAAAAATAATTCTACATGAGTCTACTTATGTGTATTTTTTGGTTATTTACTTTTGTCTGTTTTGCTAATCAACAATTCTGAGATTGATTTTTAAATATAATTTTTTCATTTTACTTCTCTATGCTATAGAAACCTTTTTTAGTTGCTTTTGTTGTTTCACTACTCTCTCCACTCTCTATATTTGCAAAGAATAATACAGTATAATGTAGATACTTACATATATTTTTGTCTGTAGGGATGTGAGTACTTGTGTGTTTAAGAATCACAGACATACTCATAACAGGGAGACAAGAAAACTTTTATATGTAGGAAATTAACGGAACAAAACTAGTTAATTAATGTCACAAGGAAAAGTTTATTTTTTTTTAATTTTTGCATTATTTTTTTGTAGTTGTTGCAGTGTTAATAACATTTCAAACTAATTGGAGAGAAAAATATTGTTGAATTGTATGTGATTTGTTTGTGAAAGGACCTTACCCAGTGTGTGTTTCGTAATTTTATAATGGACAGAAATTTAAAGTAGCTCTAATTTTTATATAAAATTGTTCAAATTTCAAATTTTGTTAGATACGTTTTTTCAAAAGAAACATATCTAATAATAATATTTATTTTCATTAACTATCTCATATAACAGTGCTCATAAATGTTCGATATAGACTTTTAGTTAAATTTTTATAAGAAAGTTATATAGGCACTCTCCCAAAATGTTCCAAAATATTGTAAATATGGATCTTAACGTAGATTCCCAACTTCGTTAAAATCGAAATACATAGTTGAAAATGCAGACTGCGTCGAAACTGTGGATATTTTTTCATAAAGTTAGAAATGGTTGTATTATATAATATCATTAACAAGAGAAATAAATATTATGTTTAATTTCAGTTTTATTGTTGAATTCCTAATACTAATTTACATTATTTTTTATTCATTGCAGGTATGTTCCATGAAGCTATATGCATTTTTTGTAAGTTTATTTATTTGTATGTACTTATTATTAGAGTTTCGAAAAAACCGAAGAATTTCAAAACCGCGGTTTCGGTTTTAAAAAATTTAAAACCGATCGGTTTTGGTTTTGTGATAATTTATAAACTGTTAAATCAGTTGATAATATAGGAAATGCTATACAAATTTAAAGCTCAAACTTGACGAGTGTTCAAGAGGATAGAGGAAAATTTGTACTTTTTATTTTAATGGTACCTTTTTAATACATTAAATGGTTAGCTTACATACATTAAAATTGGCTAATATGCTTCTCAGTAATCAAGAATAGGGTGCTCAATTGCATTATGATGCCAAATATGGAGAACTAAAATAAACTACGGAGTATTTTTTCGTTCTTCAAATAGTACTTTTTGAATTTTCGATAATATTGAACCTGGAATCAGGAAGATACTTTGAAATTTCAAACTTGACAGTGGAAAGTCTGGTACTTTTTATTATATTAAATTATATTGCTTCTGAGTAAAAAAAGAATCAAGGTTAATGGTGTTGAGGTAACAGAAACAATTACTGAAATTTCTATACTAATGAACCTATAAGCAGGAAATTAAACACACATGATCCTGACTGAGTTAGAATATAAAAATGGGATTTGCAGGTACTTTTTCCAACTAATAGTACTTTTTGATTATTTTATAACGATGGACATAGAAACGGGAATTCAAAAGGGATAATTAATGTTATTATTTCTTTATTGTAAAGGTACTTTTTGAATATTTTATAATAATAAACCTTAAGTTTGAAAATTTATAGTGGTACCTTTCTTTTATATTTTCTATAATAATGGACACAGAAATATGAAATTAGGCATTTATGATGCTGATTATATATATACAAAATGTGGGTCTTTATCGATTCCACATTACAATGAATAAATATATTTTGGGGTGGTGAAGCGCACCGGGTTAGCTAGTACTCAACACTTTTATCGGATATTTGAAAATAACTAGGACTTTGCAAAATGTTTGTAACATTTTGCTTTATTTAGCCTGCGAAAGGTAGCTTGCTACATCATCTGAAGCAATTATTGTAATACAATTAAAACCGAACTGAAAACTCTTCTTATTATTTAATGCTCTACACCATAATTAGACCAACGGGCTCGCTTAAGTACAAATACTAACCAAAGTTATGCTTATCATTGAAAATTCCGGATTACTTATATAAAACGGTCCTTTTTATACTCTCCACCACCAAAAGTGGTGAATGAGGGTATATACAAGTTTGTCATTCCGTGTTTAACATTGAGAAATATTCATCTGAGACCCAACAAAGTATACTTATATATTATTGATTCTTATGAAATTTTAAGTCGATTGAGCTATGACTGTCTGTCTGTATAAAATACAAAAGTGAAATGAATGAAATTAATACCAAAATGTTTATAATTTTTCTAAGCAGTTTGGTATTAAAAATCATCAAATTGGGTTGCAGAGAATACCATAAAATTTTTCCATCGTTATTAATATGACATAAGTACAAACTGAAAATGGCAAGAATCTCTCCATGATTTCAGCTAGCCTATATACAAATTTATTTCTGGAATATGGCTTTGTGGTACATAAATGCCTATAGAATATATGTATTCATTCAAAATTGAACAAAAATATGTTTCAAGCAAAAAGGAATCGCTATATATTTTGGATTGGTCCATATTTGACTATAGCTCTCATATAAATTGCATCCAGTCAATTATGCTCTCAAAAATTGATTACGCACTTCCTATATATGGATTTTGCTCATATTCTCAAATCAAATTATTACAATCATCGTATCATGCCGCAGTACGTTGAAGCATCAGAGTTTTCCAAACAGCACCACAAAAACTCTTTTGGCAGAAGCAGGTATGCCTTCTATCATGGAACGAACTAGCTATGTAACGTATAAACTTATTCGCAAACTTTTCAATTGCCGCAATAAAATGTTTTTTGAAGATGTTAAAGCTAAAAATATATAAATAGAACTAGAACACCTAGACTTCAATCTTCCATCGGAAGATGCATAGATTTCTCCAAAAAAATAAACTTACAGCTTCGTCCATCACTTATGACCCATCATGCTGAACCACCAGACTGACAAATGAACATTAATTTATTACCTGCCTAAGGCAACTACTTCTTCCACATATACAAAACCATGTTAAAAGCTATCACCGAAAATTTGTCTGCAAATAGCTGGAAATTTCTCTATACAGATGGATCCAAATCAACCGACTATACTTTCTAAAATTTAAATAACATCAAAGTCATTTGGGTACCTTCCCATGTTGGCATTATAGGCAACAAATACGCTAACTCTGCCGCTGAAGTAGCAAAACGGCGACTTTTGATAAAATATTTGACTAGGGAAACTTGTCATATCTTTAATACCATCGATACCTTTTTCATTTCTACAAAAGCACAAAAATTAGCTGATTACCAGCACAATTACAAATGCATCAACCCAACGGCAGACAAACCATTATATCCCAAAAACTGTTCCAGAAATGAAACGAAATTTAATTTGTGCGCCTTAGAATCGGTCCAGATGAAGTGAAGTATTTCTTACACCGTCTGAGAAAACCGAGGCACTTGAATGCTTCTTTCGACACTTGAAAAATGTGTTTTGTCTGGCGAACATCAATGAATTCTCATGCCTAGAACATCGAGAACTTCTGATTCCTTAATATTTACACCACCATCTGTTGTGCGTATATATGTTAACATACAACATTGAATCTTACGTGCATTAAAATTGACTATGTTCGCATAACCCCATTCAGAGATTGTCACAAGATCTTGGTTAAGTGTATCATTCATGTTTTGGCTCATTGCTACAATCTCTGAAAGGCTTGGCTTGGAACGGCACCATTTTTCCTCCCGTAGAGCGTCCTCTACGAAATCGGTACTGCCGGTCGCTAAGTAAATTGTTCGACTCTAGATATTTCACAAGATGGTGGTAAACCATACTCTCCATAATTTTGGAAAGTGCAGAACAAATTGCTATTGGGCGATAATTTTCAGGGTTATTAGCTTCTCCCTTTTTTGGAATTGGCGTTACATTAGCAACTTTCCAACATATAGGAAATTCTCCGGCACGATATAATAAGCTGAAAAGGTTTGCTAACGGACGGCTCAGCATCGAAGAACACTGCTTCAAAACCAGTGCTGGTATACCATCCGGCCCAGGAGACTTGTTTGTATTGAGATCCGCTAAAACTCTTTTAATTGCGCTAGCGCGAAAGAATATATTCGCAATAGTTACTGATACTCTTTCAAGCGCAGGTAGTGGTTGATTTCCTTCCTGTAAATTCGAAGTATTTGCAAATAATTCAGCCAAAAGGTTAGCTTATCAACCGGGTCAGTGAATGATTGGCCATCCTTTAAAAGAGTTGGAAGTGAGGAACTAGCATTATCCTTTATTCTTTTAACGAATGAGCAAAAGCTTTTGCTGCCCCGGGGAGCAGCAAGAACTTTGGCTCGGAGGCGTTGTTCGTT
This sequence comes from Calliphora vomitoria, assembly GCA_942486065.2. Lineage (NCBI taxonomy): Eukaryota > Metazoa > Arthropoda > Insecta > Diptera > Calliphoridae > Calliphora > Calliphora vomitoria. Next base: position 68,008,000 of record OW818032.2, on the reverse strand, counting down.
TAGAGATTTTTCACGTCTCAGCACTTTGGCACACGAAGATCTCGCCCTTTTGCGCAGCGATTCAGTTTCGCCATTTTTGTTACCACGCCAGATTCTGAATGCTTCCTCTCTGGATCTAAGTGCAGTTTTGCACTTCTGGTTAAATCAGGACTTTTCCATAGATTTAATCGACATTTGCTTTATTGGAATGAAGGTTTTCATCCCCATCATAATTATATTTTCGACCATTTTCGCCATGGCATTGACATTATTGTCCATGAAACAGAGGTTCCAATTAAACGCGCCTTTTCGTAAATAAAAGTAGAACGTTTCGTGGCTGGTTGTGAAACGTTACGAAGTTTGGAGAGCAAAAAGGAGGCGGGAATGGTGCAATGATCCGAATTTCCAAGAGGTGCACAAACATATAATTCATACTTGTCAGCATGTGAAGTTAGAAAAAGGTCGAGGGTGTTGTGTTGGTGCCCATCAACACACGAAATATGTTTTGGTTCATTTACTAGTTGCGCAAGGTGATTGTGCGCCGCGAGTAACTCAAAATATTGGCCTTCTGTGGTTGTATGTTGTTTTTATAACAATATATAAAATACTGTTTAATTTCGAATAAAATAAACTAATTTAAATAAGTATAACTTCATGGATAAGAAACGCTGAATATGGATATTGTACTCTTTACACAAACCTAGTTTATGTAATTCTGACTATATTTAGATAGAGGCTATTTTTTTATTTTTCTATAATCAAAATAATAATGAAGTAAATTATTTCTATTGCTGTCCAACACCTTAACTTGACTTTATTATGCATTTGTATCTAGTAGTATCAAAAGTATAACGCAATATAAGTGGTATATATAAATATATGTTTGCTGGGTTATATCAAACAAAAGTAGTTTGTGTTTAAAAAAAACAAGTACATATTTACATTGAGCAACAACAAAGTTTTTTTCATTCCAACTCTCGACACTCCAACCAATTTAAAGTTTATTTCCTTTTCGTGTAATTATTTTTATTATTCATGTTGTTATTTGTTTCAATGTTGTTGTTGTTTTTGTTGCTGTCGTAGTTGCTACTTCCTTTTGTCTATTTCGTATGTATGAATGAGTTGATGACAAAATATTACAAAAGTTTTATACATGTTTTTAATGAATCTAAAATGGAGAAAAAATTGCATGAAATTTAACAGAAAAAACTGGCTTAGAAACGGATGTTTAGAAAGGCAGAGTTAGGGAGAAAGACAAATGAACAGACAGATATGTATACGGTATACGTGTAGCTTTTGTTTGAATTCCTGATTTTTTGTATTCGTGTATAATTGTTTTTAATGTACGTGCCTACACATATAATACAATTTTGAAAACACAAATTTAAAGGATGTGCCTGATAAAAAGTTTAACAAAATAAATTGTTTTAATTTGAAACATTATCATAACAATTTAAAATTAATAAGAAAAAGTTATTTATATTTCTAAGACCAATTTCGGTTTTTTTTTAAATTGTGCTGTTAATTTTGTGTTCTCCCTTTCACTTTAAGACTGTTAACAATTATTCATATATATTGTACATTTTGCGTTTTTCCTTTTTATTATTACAACGAGTAATTTTGCAAAATAAATGTAAAAATAGCTTTTAAATGTGTTTTAAGTTGACAAACTGAAAAAACCAGAATATGAAAATCATGGTACAGAAATTTGAGCAAGGACATACACACTTGTAAAGGACAACAAACTCTAGCTGGCAGGTCTGGTCTGGTTTGCTTTATATCTAATGACACTACTTCCTGGTTAGGTATAATGAGAGTTTTAGAGAATTTCTTTTTGAAGAGTTTTATTTACAAATGTTGAAATGCATAGTTATTCACATAAGCAACTATTAATTTAAACATGTTGGAGAGAAAAAAGTTTTTGATAAATTGAATTAATATTTAATAGAAATTAAAGAATAAACATGCCCGTTTTGCTAGAAAAAAATATCTCGTTTTTTTAATTTTTTTAAGACTATTTAAACCAAATTGTTGAAATTTGGATACCCACCATCAATAAGATTAGTTATACTGAGTTTATCATTCCGTTTGTAACACATAAAAATATTTGTCGCAGACCTACATTGGTATATATTCTGAGTCCTCATAAGATTATAAGATGATCTAGCTATGTGCGTATGTTTGTCTGTCTGTCTGAACATAACTCCCACATAAGATCAACATCCGATAGACATCCGAGACCTAGATGGACGGACTTACACGGTGAAATTTTCCTGAACAAATTATGTGTTTACCAGAAGAAAAATTATAAAAATCAGTCCAACCAAAAATATTTCAGAACAAAATGTCCGTCCTATGTTTAAAATACAAGGACACCTAAATAATCGATATTCGTAATAAATAGTTACTGCTAATAGCTAACTTTTTTATCTTAAAATAACTAGAATCATTCATTACATCAATCTTATAATGTGAAATTTAACACTAATACTTTTTAGCAATTGAAAACATAAAACTAATCAAATCATAAGAACCAGATAAATATTTTATACAAAATGCATAACAATCTTGAAACAGCCAAATATAACACTCTTTTTTTTGAAACTTTTATAACCCGCGTTTTAAATGACTTTTTCTGCTGTGCATTTAAAAGCAATTTACTCAATCATGTATGATGATCAAATCATTTCACTGACACAAACAAAAAAAGTGAGAAATTAAAACTCCACACGACAGAGAAAAACCAAACAAGAAATTGTGTACATTGGTTTTAGATTTGAAAAAAAAAAAAAATAAATAAATCCAGTTACCACTATGCGGTGCATGATGGCGTGGTGATAAAACTTTTTTTTTAGGTTTTAATGTTTGATATTTCAAACGATATTTTTCACAAAGAGTTCAAATAAATTTGCGTTAAATATATGTGCTTAAATAATAAAAAAAATAACTGAAGCCACAATATTCTTAACGCTGGAATCTGTTGTGCAAAAAAAAAAAAATATTTTTTTTTTGACAAAAGTAATGAAATTTGCTTCGTTGTTTTTAAGACATGCTACAAAACATTGATTTATTCTTGCTTAGTGGCTACCATGGCTAAAGCTCAATTTGTTTAAAATAACTTAGACACACATACCTTTCACCTTCGTGAGAATGGTATATATAAGTTTGTCATTCCGTTTGTAATTTCCACAATATAATTTTCCGACCCTATAAAGTATATATATTCTGGATCTTTATAGATAGCGGAGTCGATTAAACCATGTTCGTCTGTCTGTCTATCTGTCGGTCTGTTGAAATCAATTTTCTGAAGACCCCAGATATCTTCGGGATCCAAATCTTCAAGAATTCTGTCAGACATGCTTTCGAGAAGTTTAATATTTAAAATCAGCAAAATCCGTCCATAAATAACGAATATAAGAGCAAAAATCCGAGACAACCTCTGAAAGTTCCATCAAAAAAAGACAATTTATTGCATGCTTTGACAAAAAAGCAACAAAACGTATGTTTGGATGTGTGTTGGTTTCATTGCTTTGCGTATTTTTTTTTTTTTGTGTTTCGTTTCGTTTGGCGTTGTTGTTTTTATACCCTTCACTTTCTTAAGAAGGGTTTATATAAGATTGTCATTTCGTTTGTAACTTCTACAATATAATCTGTTCGTCAGCAATTACTTAAATGTAAAATTATTAAAAGTTTTCTTGATATATTTAGGATGCTGTTCGCTGAAACTGGGCATATAAGATATAAGATTCGGCAGTTGTATTTTTTTGGACATACTCATTTATAAAACCTGCATATAGATCAGCGAAAGGCATTGAGCTCTCAAATGAGCTCTCTTGTTTTTGTTTTCACATGTACGCAAGCACATACATTGTATAATAACAATCAAAACCAGTCAGTCTCGCATGAGCATTGATAGAAGCAGGTTGTTTTACGCTTTTCGCTTTTTATGCTTGTTTATTTCAGTTATTGTTTTTGTTTTTTTTCTCCACTTTTTACTCAACTCATACAACTACAATATCTAAAAACTGTAGTGGTGTGAGTCTGCCTTTCGCTGATATAGATTGACACGAATTACAAGCTTTATATATCTCACATTATAAAAATACCGAAATAGAAGCATTGTATCTATACCCTACACCACAATATTGAAGACGGTATTATTTGTTCTGATATTTGTAATGCTTGAAAATATTAGTCTAACATCGATCGACTCATTGTCACTTTCTAAGTCGATTTTACAATGTCCTATCGTCCGTCCGTCTGGTAGCCTTGCTATAATACTATTTATTTAAACTTGAGCGCAAAGCACAGATCGCAGTTTTGAAGATATTTGGATAAAATTAAGCGCAAAGACGAAGCCTATTGAAACTTGTAAAATTTGGTCCATTATTTCACCTAGCTCTCATATAAATCGGTCCATTATTTCACCTAGCTCCCATACAAATACCCTTCCGAAATAGGACTTTATCGGCCGTAAACGCTTAATTTGACATAGGTTAAATTAGATTAGGTTGACAGGCAGCCGCATGGTAGAAACAGGAAAGAGAGCAGGTCACTTCTGTCCAAAAATTAGGACCCTTTGTGTAAATTAAGAAAAAGGTGGTCAGAAGAGGAGAAGTGAGGAGAATAGTTGCACCAATCATTGATTGGTACTAGGGTATTGAAATTCCAGGATATTTTGCTATCCAGAATAACATTCAAGTTTTTTTTGAGCTATCCGATAGTGTTAGGTTAGGAAGGGGTATACACTCTGTGTACAACCACTCGGAGGCCATGAGGTCCATTGTGATTCCCGCCAATAAGTAGATTTTTATAGTTGATAGAGAAGAGTCCGAAAACCGCCTAGTCCGATAGTTTTAGCTCAATAACATATAATCAGTGTAGCGAGAAATAGGGAATCTTGTACTTTCTTGTGAATAATACAAGTTCGGTTTTGCTTGGATTGACACTCAGTCCACTGTCAGTACTCCACGGAATTAGTATACTGAATGCATTTTCCAATCGCTGTGATATCGATATTTGACATATATCCACACAAAGTTATCCACGAACAAGTTTTATTCGACAGGCAATTAAACCGCATTTTTGTTAAAATTAGCCATGTTTCAAACTCATTTTCAAATTTTAAGTTTTGATTAATTTATCACGACTACGCAGTTTGAGATTTTAAGCAGAAGTGTTCGATTTGGACACCCTTTAACTCACCTTGTATTCTAACAGAGTGCTCAGATATTATATTTTCTTAAAGCTTATGTCCTCTTTTGTTATTCGTTTATACATTATTTTAAAAGCGGACAAGTAGTTTAGAAGATTTATGTTTATCACTGCTTCTTTGTGATTGAGCCTAAGGCTTGACCCCAGAATAAACATTTTGAGAAAACGTATTTTAAAATAAAATATACATATATAATTAATTGAAAACCCTTATATTGGGACTACCCTAATGTGTATATATTATAAATTGCGTGCCATTTGATTTGATTACTTATGTGTGAATGTTTACTGAAACTTTTCATTGAATTTTCTGCTATACAAATTTATTTTGTATAGTATTTACATACATTTTTCAGGGTGTTTGTTTTATGCAAATATTTATCAATTGACAATTGCTAACATACATGGAAATTAACGTACTTACAAATTATAGTATTTGCAGGCATTAACGTTCTATAAAATGCTAAGTTTTTTTAGAGTAATACAATTTATCACGACTAGTCACATTGAGATATTGCCAGAAAACATTTTAAGCAGAAGTGTTCAACTTAGACACCTCGTAACTAACCTTGCATAATTGGACTTTAATGCCATTGATATTTCTAATACAATTTTTTTTTCTGATTTAAAATTAGTTTTTTATGTTATTTTTGACAATTTCAAGTTCTATCGGGCTTAATAGAAACCTCATATAAAAAGCTGACATGGCGTATGAGTTATAAAAAATTACACTCATAGTTAAATAATAATCATACGTCCAGTTTTTTTGTTTTGATATTTTTAAAATTTTATAATGTTTTTCTCGTATAAAGTTTGCTCTGTATTGTAATAAATCCTTCATAAATCAAAGATTTCAATTCTGTAAGTGAATCCAAAAATGATTACTTGATAAAAGGCTAAATAATCGAAAGACAGTGGGAGCCATAAATTCACTAGCTTAAGTCGGTTGGGGAGGTTCGTGTCTTCCTATATTTAGTCTCAAAAGAACAGATATTATTTATATAGACTCCCGTGAAATTAATTTAATAAAATTATAAGTGGACCACCATAACTATACCTATCAAAACAAAATCCCCAATATAGTTAAGTATGAGACAAACAAAAACAAGTCTGTGATAATGTTACCTATTCTGTTAAGATTCCACGATATTGTTTGGAATCTACGGCTCAAAACCCGCGCCCACCTATATTCTGTTGCCGAATCAGTCTGGTCAGAATCCCATATTAGCTTATCCTAACTTAGATTACACCATGAACGAAAACATTAAAGATTTTAGCAATTCATTACAAATTTATTAATTTTTAAAATGGTTCAACCCATAGAATTAAGGTGTATGCAAAAGTAAACAAAAAAATAATATTAACTAATAATAATTTCTAATAAGTAATTAATAGCAAATAAGAATATATTACTAAATTTACAAATAACAAAAATAACGATAATATTTAATAATCCATTGGAATGATTCTGTAACGTTTTCAAAATATTTATGCGTAGAATACTTTAAGAGAAAATCTATTAAAAAACTAGAATTACAAAATTTGGAACAAAAAATAATGAGAACATAAAGTTTTGTTTTAAGTTTTATGAGTATTTAAATTTAAATTTTAAATTTGCATTTTTCTGTTGTTCTCTGTTTTGTTTTCGTAAGTTTAGTTTCTCTTTAATCTTTCTTCTTTACTATATTTTCTATACCGATTATGTTGTTTTTGTTATTTGCATGTTATTTTAGTTTTAAATTTTTATAAAGTGCAAATATTGCATTTTAGGTTTTAAGAGAATATGCAAGAGTAGTAATTTTCATCTATTTAATATACAAATTATTAAATTATTTTTCAACTCACCAACTTTAAATACGTCGCAGAGGCCTCTCGATTTTCATTAGATGGGATGTTGGACTAAATGATAATTAATGAATGAAAATAAAATTCTTGCATATACGTACAATAATATCTATAGTATAATAAAGATATAATTAAGTTTAGGGTTTCCCTTTAGAGTTTTAGGTTTTAGCAAAGTGATTTAAAATAGATTAACCATTATGCTATTAGGACAATATTTAATCTAAAACCCAAAACTTAATACATAAGATAATTATTTATTATGTAAAAAAAAATTATTTAAAAAAAAACTTGTCTTAAATTAGTTTAAAATTATGAAGCAAATGTTTAATTTAATTTTATGTAGGTTGGTATCCAAACAAAATATATTTTTATAATGTGCACAAGATGGACTCTAGTACATTTAGAAAATGTATATTAGTTTTAACAAAACTATTATTTCTTCTTGAAAATATTTAAAAGAATATTTGAAATTATCTTGACTTTGCTTCGAAAGCATGACTTTTTTGAAGACAGTTGAGGTTAGGTTTTTGGATCTTTGTAGCTTTTTATTTTATCGGACGTGCTTAAACTTCACTTTTATGTGGAAAAAAAAATTGGACAATAAGATTATAAAAATTGTAGTTACAATATGCAAGAGTAAAATTTCTTGGCTGGCTATCATTTAGTCAAATTTTTAACGATGATAGACCTATTAATAAAAATAAAAGAATTTAGAATTTTTCAGAATGGTAAAATCGCAGAATTGTTTCTTACCAGCCAATGATTTTCTAGCACTTTTGAAATTGAAAATATAAAAACGATATAGTTTTGTCAAATAGCAATTGCCAAAACCGAACACCATTTGGTTACACAATATTGCACTCCAGTAAAATGTATTGGAATCACATTAACTTATGGGCAAATCTTATGTCATGTGGTTGTTCAATTTTACCTAAGATTTACATCCAGCTTCTAGAGGGCTTTAACACTTCGTGTGCCTAAATAATTGTTTATTGGAATTAAAACACAAAATTTACCAGAACAATTGTAGTACAATACCTTCAAATTGTTTTCAATGCCTTTGATTTGACAATAAATTCTTAATTGGAACTTAATCACGTGGGTAGTTTTAATTTTATTGTAACTTTAATTTTAATAGAAGTTAAGACGTCTAGTTAGTTGCACAATCCAATGATAAAAAGAAAGAATTTTTGGAGTTGTACATTAACGAAAGCACATTCGTGGCTAGTGTTGTTAAAACTTTTCCCACCAAACCTTAATGATTATTTTTTTATAAATAATTATTATTTATAATCAGTAATTCTACCTCAAGATTTAACCCAGAGTTGGTCAAATAAGCTTTTTACTAGTTGATCACAATTCTTTTTAGTGAGACAGTAAATATGTTTATAAACATTGTTTAATGTGCTCTCCACAGCAACATGTCTTTATATCTTATTGATATCCACTCTCATGCATATGTTAATAACAACGTTTGATAAATGTGACTGTTGATAAACAAATGCTTATATATATTAGAGTGACAATCAGTTGTATGGAAAAAAATTTGAGTTCGATTTTTGAAGAGTGCCGGGTGGAATATTGTGACACTAGGTCTAAAAGATAAGTACTGAAAATTTTAGCCAAATCGGACAACGATTTCGGGACGCGCATCGAGGTCAAAGGTCAGATATATGTAAAATTTTACTATTTATATGAAATAAATTTGTAAAACTCCTTAAATTTCTGCATTATGTTACATAAATATGTTGATTTATTTATATTAATGAAAATTACAGTCAAAAAAATATTTTTCAGATTAAACCTATATCTCCTTTGGATCAAATTGACCCACAAACTGTATTATCGTTAAAATTCGGAAAAAATGCAAATTTTTCAGTTTTTGTTAAAATTTTGCTACTAAATAATTATTTTTGCAATCGAGTGCACAATAATCGAAATGTGTACGTAATTGTCGTTCTAATAAGATATAAAAGACAAAAATTGGTTAAAAAATGTTAAAGTTATTAAAAATTCCCCAGACCATTAACGTGTCTCAGGCCACTTGAACAAGAAATGTAGGAACAAAATTAACATATTTTAAGAAATATTAAAATAAAAGTTAATTTTTACTTAAAACACATCCGTATTTACATTCGTATGAGTTTTTGTCTTTGTAGAATACCGTTAACCTATTGGCAGGGATGGCCAAAAAAATTAATTTTTTTTAACGGCAGTTTCAAATCTCCATTTTCAAATTTTTAAAAATTTTCTTAAACAAATTTCAAAATTTTTTGATCATCACATTGGGATTTATTGAGATCATAATAGAGAATAAAAATATGAAAAAATTATGTCAATACCTCTTACAGTTTTTTCGTACCTACGATTTAAATTTTGTGATTTTCGGGAAAAAATATTTTTTTTGTCATAATTTGGCGAATGAGAGCAATTTCCTTACTGTTACGAATTTTAAGTAAAACCTATACAGAATCTTATAGCTCAGATCATTTTAAATATACTCTGAAAGTTTTACTAAAAGCGGACAACTTTAACCCTTAAATGGTGAAGGTTAAATGTAAAATATAGCAATATTTGGAATTTCTAAATGAAAGATAGCGAAATATTATACATTTTTAAAAAAAATTTTAAGAAAACTTGCGAAAAATATACCTTTAGGTCTTAAATATACAATAACAGTGTAAAAATGGAAATTAACCATTAAAAGCACTTGGGGTCAAAATGACTCTATATTTGACTGTGGTTTTCGCGATTTTAAAAGTTTGGACCCCAAATTATATTAACGGTTAATTTCCATTTTTGCACTGTTATTGTATATTATAGACTTTATGTTATATTTTTCTCAAGTTTCATTAAAATCGGCCCAAAAATACATAATATTTCGGCATCTTTATATTAGAAATTCGAAATATTGAAAAATTTGACCTTTGACCTTCACGGTTTAAGGGTTAACGTTTTCCGATTTTAGTAAAACTTTCATAGTATATCTAAAATTATCTGAGTTATAAGATTCTGTATAGGTTTTACTTAAAATTTGTAACTGTATGGAAATTGCTCTCATTCGCCAAATTATGACCAAAAAAATATTTTTTCCCGAAAATCACAAAATTTAAATCGTAGGTACGGAAAAACTGTAAGAGGTATTGACATAATTTTTTAATATTTTTATTCTCTACTATGATCTCAATAAATCCCAATGTGATGATCAAAAAATTTTGAAATTTGTTTAAGAAAATTTTTAAAAATTTGAAAATGGAGATTTGAAACTGCCGTTAAAAAAAATTAATTTTTTTGGCCATCCCTGCCAATAGGTTAGCGGTATTCTACAAAGACAAAAACTCATACAAATGTAAATACGGATAAATTTTAAGTAAAAATTAACTTTTATTTTAATATTTCTTAAAATATGTTAATTTTGTTCCTACATTTCTTGTTCAAGTGGCCTGAGACACGTTAATGGTCTGGGGAATTTATAATAACTTTAACATTTTTTAACCAATTTTTGTCTTTTATATCTTATTAGAACGACAATTACGTACACATTTTGATTATTGTGCATTCGATTGCAAAAATAATTATTTAGTAGCAAAATTTTAACAAAAACTGAAAAATTTGCATTTTTTCCGAATTTTAACGATAATACAGTTTGTGGGTCAATTTGACCCAAAGGAGATATAGGATTAATCTGAAAAATATTTTTTTGACTGTAATTTTCATTAATATAAATAAATCTACATATTTATGTAACATAATGCAGAAATTTAAGGAGTTTTACAAATTTATTTCATATAAATAGTAAAATTTTACATATATCTGACATTTGACCTCGATGCGCGTCCCGAAATCGTTGCCCGATTTGGCTCAAATTTTCAGTACTTATCTTTTAGACCTAGTGTCACAATATTCCACCCGGCACTCTTTGAAATCTAAAAAAAAAAAATCGGCTGTCACCCTAATATATATATACAGTGTTGGAAAAAATAATAGTAGTAATATTGAGTTTTAAACAGGCGAATTTTCTACATTTTGTAGAAGTTCTAATTAAATAAGAAAAATCCCAAAAAAAATGTCTATACACTCCTTAAAATTTCTTCAAGAGCACCACAAGTCTTGTGTTTGTTGAAAAATACTAAAAAACGAATAATTTGGATTTTTGTGATAAACGTCTATTACAGTATTTAAGCATGACTATACTACTTCTATCATGAAAATGAGGCTAAGTGAACTAAAACAAGTAATAGAGCTATATTCGGCTGTGACGAATCTTATATTAAATTATACTTAAAAATAATTTTAAATATTTTTAAAAAAATAATTTTTTCATTTTTTATAATTTATTAGCGAATAAAAATTTAGGGCAAAAAATTTTTTTAATTTCAAAAAAAAAAAAAAAATATATATTTTTTGTGAAAAAATTTTAAACAAAAATTTTTTTTGGTGAAAAAAAAAATTCGGTGTTAAAAATATTTTTACCGATTTTGACCAATTGTAGGTCCGACTTTGGCCGTTGCAAAGGTCTTTGAGATATCTATTATTGGATATCCATATTGTCTATGTTAATGACTTAGTAATCCAGATATACATCAAAAATAGGTAAAAACTCGAGGTTGTAAGGTTCTCGTAACATAAGTACGACTGTTTTATCGCAAAATTGTGTTCAGCGATGAGCCTCATTTTTGGCTTAATGGGTTTGATAATAAACAAACTTGCCCCATATGAAAAGATACCAAACTACAACAGACTTAATTACATCCAGAAAAAATCATCCTTGTTGCTGTTTACACTCCGATGGCATTGTTAGACCTTATATTTTTAAAAATTAACCAGCAGCTGGTGTTACAATGAGTTTTTGTTTGAAAATATGGTTGACATTGATCGAGGCGATATCTGGTTTTAGCAGGAAGGTGCGACGTGTCATACAGCAACCGCAACCATCGATTTATAGAAATCAAAATTTGGCGATAACTTGATTTTAGGAAATGGACCTGCCAATTGGCCTCCAGGATCAAGCGATTTAACACCTATCGATTAGTTCGTGTGGCATATGACTTATGCTGATAATCCCACAGCAATTGACGCCTTTGAGGCCAACATAGTTCGAGTTATTCGTGACATACGGCCAGCAATGCTCAAAAAATTGGGTCAAAATTGTACGTCTAGAATGCTTCTTTAAGAACAGCCGAGGTTCCCATATACCCGAAATTATTTTCACGTGTTAATGCCATATACCAGTTAATCTTTCTAATAAAAAATTTTTTGATTAAAATTTAGTTTTTTATGTTGTTTTTTACAATTTCAATTTCTATCAGGCTTAAAAAATCCTTTAATTTTTGTATAGTAGAAACCTCATATAAAAAGGCGACATGGCGTATGAGTTATAAAAAATGACACTCAGAGTTAAATAATAATCATACTCCTGATTTTTTGTATTGATATTTTTAAAAATTGTAAAATATTTTTCTCCTCAAAATGTTGCTCTTTACTTAAGCAAATAAACTTTAATGTTAAAATCGCATGACCATACTACTGCTATCAAGATCTCAGCAACAATTAGTCATTACAATTTATAGCACATCTGAACATGCAACAAACTTTAATGTTTATTTTGCGGCTAAAACTGAAAATAAATAAATTTCATATAAAACACTTTTATATTTAAAAATTTTATGAAAAATTTATAACATTTCACAATCTAAGAACATTATTTTAAATGTAAAATGTTGAACGCATGTAACCATTTTAGTAACCTTCATATATGACCTCTTTTCCCCATTTTTCTTATTAATATTCATGTGTGTATTTTTGTTTCTGTATATGCATTTCTTGCTATTCTCTATTGTTTGAAATATGTATAAGAATTATACTTTTTTATATTTTTCCATAAATTTTTCTTATAAAAAACTTATACGCCTAGGACCTTAAGAAACACAATAAAGAATGAACAAATTTATAACAACAAATAATTATTAAAAAATAAGTACAAGGATAACAAGAGCAGAGAGCAAAGTATTATTAATAATAAACATCATGTTGAGGATAACGATGTTGACGGATTTTATTTAACTCAAGTAAAAACATGAGCAAAAGATTAGTAACACAAGGCTAAAACTGCCTGTAAACACCAAAGGGCATTTGCAATGTTTAAAGCAAACACACACAAAAGAAAACAAAGGAATACTTTGTACCTATGTATGTGTGTTGGTTGTCACAATAAAAGCAACTAAAAGGGCAAACTTATACAGGTGTATCATTTATAAATGGTAAAAAGAACTGCAAACAACCCAGAAGGGATTTTGGATTAGTTACATAAAATGTTGCTCTAATTTGATTACAAAGAAAATCTTGGTCAAAAAATTGTTTGCTAAAACTATGTACACAAAAAAGGGTTTGTATTTATTACCCCTATTATTACAGTGTATAGTAATGTTTTAACCTAGAGTTATACTAACAGTTTTCATACAAAAATTATTTTATCTGTCAGTATAACTATAAGTTAACACATAACCAGGCTTTGTGCTAATAGGGGTTAGAAATTTAGAAATATTCGGATTAGTTTTAGCAAAATTATTAATATTTATTTAAGTATTCAAAAATGTTTGGCACTTTCAGATATTGACTAAATTTCTTGGTCGATTCGCAAGAGATCCTATCATGTCTTATTGTCAAAATGTTCTAATATTTCACGACTCGGCGGCTAGGCTTAACCGACTCTTTAGCATTGGGCGCAGATCTATGCAGATTGGTTACTATAACACAATAAACATAAGTATCATGTAGAGTAGTATTATTTTATGAAATTTTTTTCTTAAAAGGCTATAACAACATTTTCAAACCATTGTGTAATATTAAAACATTATGACATGATATGAGACCTTGTGAATCGACCAATTGTGTTACAGTTTGCTTAAAGGAAATAAGATTTCCCTTTTTGTTATAAAATATAATGTATTTTTAAATGACCTTTCTTATTTATCGAACACAATTCATGCTGATGGTTGTGTGGCTACTTGCAGTCACAGCTATAGGCATAGGATAACATAAAGGCGAGTCGTAATTTTTAAAAACCTAAGTCTGTGGTCAAAGACCTAACTATTGTAACAACAAAATACATGCTAGTTAATGTATTTTGTTGTTGTAACAAACATATGATTTGATGTATTTTTGTTTGACAAATCGTAGTGTCTCGTCTCTATATATAATTCTCTATGACTATAGGTTTATCTCCACAGCTACATAAACCACTTTAATCATTCCACCTTCGTTTTATATTTGCGAATGTTCTTGGATTATTAATTTCCCTCTAATTTCAGCAAACACTTAAATTATATTAATACTGTTAATGCTTGTCTTATAATAAATCTAAGTATTATTCAAATTTGTGTATCTTAAATTGTGTGTAAATTTATGCCACCTAAAAATAGACTATACAAATGTATGTACTCTAAAGACGCCGGAAATCCTGCCAATTGTTGCTGGCTGTTTATTGTTTGTTTGACGCACAATATAATTCTTGAATTATACTTTGGTTTTTGTGTTTTTTACTTTTACTTTTATTTAATTTTTAAAATAACCTGAATAATCTTTTGTTTGTTCCTTATTTAATATGCGTGAAATCTCGTTCTTTTATTTTTATTTTGTTTTTAATTTTCTTTGCTTTTCCGTTGAAAATAATTACAGCATTAACAAAAGTAAAATACGTAAAATATTTAATACCCCATTAATAACGGAAGACATTTTACGAGCAGACTGAAAAATTAAACAAAATAAAGACAGGCATTAGATACTTATACCCTAAACGAATACTGCTATATTTTTATATTTATATCATTCCGTTTGTAACATATCGAAATATTGGTAGTATAACGAAAAAACATATATATCCTAAGTCTTCTTAAAATTCTAAGACGATCTACCTATGCCCGACAAAATACATTTCTCGTTCACACGATAGTATCACACATATTTTATTTCTTTGTTGATTAATATTTTTCAGCAAACTTTATTTTATATTTTCTTCACATTTCTTTTTGCTTTATATTTATTTATAAATACGAACTTGATACATACCCGATATATATGAAAATATAAATAATTCTCGTAAAAAACTTAATATAATTTATTTATATTTTCTCTCTTTTTCAGGTAAGCATTTAATTGAATATGACATTTAGATTTTTGTACTATTAGGTGAGTGTCTGTGATATTTTAAAAAGGTTTTAATGTTTTGTATGTATTATTCCATTTTATATCAATTAAAATTTATTAAGTGAAAGCATTAATTACTGCAAAGTTTAATACAATGTCAGGTTATTTTTTTTTTTTTTGCTTGGACCAGCACTCAGGGCATCACTCCTACTCATGCAATGCATTGTATTGCAACTAGGAAAATAGGTTATGGGAAGGAGGATAGAGGGAGTAGTGTTTGTGGATATTTGATTTGAATTTTCCTACATTGAAAGGGACAGGAAATACTTCGACAGGAAGCTTATTCCACATACGGACGGTACTGCTAAAAAACGTATTTTCTCTGTAGTGTGTTGTGCGATCCACTGACCAATCGACCACGAATGGATGAGCCACCGCTGATAAACGCGTATTTCGTAAGAAACTACGTGTATGGGGAACAAGTTCCCTAATTTCATAAGAACACATTCCATTGTAGTATCGATAGAACAGTGAAACACAACCCACATTGCGACGATGCTTCAGAGCATCAATACCCTACTGTCACCGATAAGCACTTTCGACCTCTCCTGTACGCGATCAAGTAATTCCAAAAGAGACTTCGAAGCACCGGCCCATACACTAGACTTGTATTTCATTTTAGGTCAGATATAAGTGGTGTAAATAGTCAGAAGATCAGATGAAGTGAGGTACTTCTTACACTGTCTTAGAAAACCGAAGCACTTGAATACTTCTTTCGACACTTGAAAAATGTGTTTTGTCCAGCGAACATCACACTGAATTCTCATGCCTAGGATATCGAGAGCTTGTGATTCCTTAATATTTACAACACCCATAGAAACAGATGAAGCAACATGATCTGTCGTGCGTTTATGTATTAACATACAACATTGAGTCTTACGTGCATTAAAATCGACTCTGTTCTCATAACCTCATTAAGAGATTGTCACAAGGTCTTGGTTAAGTGTATCATTCATGTTTTGCCTCATTGCCCCAATCTCCGAAAGCCTAGGCCTATAGTTGAATGAATATGAATGGCAAATGTTGCTGTCATCTGCAAAAGAATAGATAGGGTTGTATAGTTTGACATAGAAGGTCATTTAGAAAAATAAGTAATAGAGTTGGAGAAAGAACGGAGCCTTGCGATACTCCTGACTTAATCTTGAACTCATTTGATGAGATTCCATCTACAACAACTCGTATAGTGCAATCTCTGAGAAAGCTCGTTATAAATCGAGAAAAGTCATTCCCGGCACCAAAAGCAATAAGCTTCGATAACTGCGTCGAACGCCTTAGAAATATCTAGAGCCACCACTTTACTTTCGCTAAAACGGTCAATAGAATGGCACCATTTTTCCGATCGGAAGGCAAGCAAGTCCCCCGTAGAGCGGGGGATATTTCACAAGATGGTGGTTAACTATACTCTCCATATTGTTAGCCTCTCCCTTTTTTGGAATTGGCGTTACATTAGCACCTTCCAACATATAGGAAATTCTCCGGAACGGTACAATATGCTGAAAAGGTTTGCTAACGGACGGGCTACCGTCGAAGAACACTGCTTCAAGCCCAGTGCTGGTATACCATCCGGCCCAGGTGACTTGTTTGTATTGAGATCCGCTTTTAATTTTTAGGTGTCATTTTTTATGACGATTTACAAGAAATTTCTTAAATATCGACCAGAGTACCGGGATGCTCGAATTCAGTTCATTCGCGAGAGTTTAATTCGAACTAAATTAATTTACGAACATAATTCGATTTTTTCTTTTCGATTCACGAATTTAATCTTCGGCGGGTGAGAAGGTCCCTGGGGACCTTTTTAGTTTTCAAACTGAAATTACTACTTGATGGTCCATGGGAAGTATACCCGGTCCGCTGGGACCTTTTTCATTTTTAAACTGAAATTACTCCTTGATGGTCCATGGGAAGTATACCCGCCCCCCACATGTATTCCAAGGAAATTTTATCTAGAATCCTTTAAAAAAAATCAAAGCGATCTGACCAATAGTTTAGTTTCTATTGAGATTTAAATGTGTTTAGTACGGGAACTGAAATTTCAAGAAATCGTTAATCGTTGGCTTATTTTATTGTTTGAACACATCTTAAATTGTTTTCTAACATTCATTATACATGTATATCATACCTTCAATATTTTCTGAAAAAAGACACTGGTCTACATTGGACGCATAGTCCACAATACCCGAAGTTACTCTAATCACATGTAAGTAACATTCGTTTGCAACGAAAGTCGATATCAGGGTGGGTAAATTTCGTGCTGATATCTACTTTTAAAAACATTGATAGGATTTCTACATCATCTACAATAAATATTTCCTACATCAATTGAAATTGAAAACTGAAGCTGATATTCTTGACTTCATAGTCGTCAAGAATATCAGCTTCAGTTTTCCATAAAATATAAAATTTTATTGTATATACAATAATAGTATTAAAGAAATTGGTCTATTTATACTGATTGCATGAAAACAACAAACCTACAATTGTGTTTATCATTAAAAATAGTGTTGTGCTATTAATTATATAAATTTATTCACGTATAATTTTATTTAATGATGTCATTGAAAATATTTCTCTTAAAAAGGATTTATTTTCATATTTGCATTGGTATGTTTGTTTATTTATTCACTTTTTTGTGTTCATTTTATGAGGCATACATACCAGCTTAACCAGTTGTTTATACAAAAATATAAATTATAATTTATTTAAAAATAACGATAATTATATTCGCCTTTTTTTTAAAAGACAAACAAAAAATATATTGTTTTTAATCTTAATGAGGAGAAGTGTTTAAAAATTCATGGAATAATTATGAAACTATAAAACAAGTCATATCCTTAATACAATTAAACATTTTTCAAAGGTTTATTAGTAAAAAATGTTTATAGAAAATTTTGTTTTATAAACCTTTAATAAATTTAAAAAAATAGTATGAATAATTTTGTAGTCAAAATAAATAAAAACAAGTAAAAGTGTTATATTCGCCTGTGCTGAATCTTATATACCCTTTATCATAGTATACTTTAAAACAAAGATTAATAATATTTTTTGGTAAAAAAACACTATAGAGGAGAGAGTACTTAAGTTCTTTGGGGGCCTCGAAAAGTTGATTTCAACAAGGCATGGCCTTATTGACTCCGCTATCTATAACATTCCAAGATATACATACCTTATGAAGAATGTGGAAATCACCAACGGTATAACAAAATTATATACCCTTACCACTCATGGTGAAGGGTATAACAATATAAATGTTCTGTCAGCAAAACATTACAATATTTGCAAGTTAATTTTGCTTGTTCAACACGTTTGCACAAACCATGGAGACAAAATGTCACGTCAGGCCAATGCTAAGTAACCACACTTCTTAACCCTTTTATAAAATCTGAACTACAACAAAAAGCTAAAGCAAAAGAAAAACCCCTTTTACAAATCTTTTTTCATTACAAGCATTTACTGTCATTGTGTCATCATCATCATAATTGTAATTATTAGCTTTATATTCAAACAAAATTATGAAACAAATGGTTTTACTTATGATTCCTTTCGTTTCATTTAATTTTTTTGATTTTTACTTTGTGCTGTGTTAGCTATGTTTTCGTTTTGTTTAACTTACAATAAACCGTGGGGTCAAAAAATGCTGATATTAAACTTTTAAACTACGTAACTGATCTCTGCTAAACTCCGAATGTAAATAAGTTCACTATAACCTTCTACATCCAAGCCTATCTAATCACTAAGAAGTAATTTATCTAAATGTCTGTAAAAGTTTAGACTGTTAACAAGTTTTTATAGTTAAATCCATTTAATTTTTTCATATGTTGTTTCAGATACAGTGCTTTCGACATTTCTTTCTTTAAAGTAAGACATTACTGTCTGGCATTAGTATTTAATTTCATGTTAATTCTTATTTATCTGTTTCGAATAATTAAAGACATTAACTTAACTCTTTCAGCCACAGTTTTATGTGTATAAGTTTACACTTAATCCAAACAATTGTTTTTTTTTATATTTTAACTGGCTGTATTTCTATACAGAAATCTAGCCAGTAACTGGCTGTATTTCTATACAGAAATCTAGCCAGTAACTTGCTGTATTTCTATACAGAAATCTAGCCAGTAACTGGCTGTATTTCTATACAGAAATCTAGCCAGTAACTGGCTGTATATCAAAAATTAGAAGAAATAAAAAAAATACAGCTAAATGTTTTTATGGAATAAGGTGGTTAGTTTATTAACCACCATAATAAAACTTGTCATTTTTACTAGGTGAGACATTTTCCAATTCTTGTATATCATTTGGAATACCCTTATGTGTAATCAATCGGCTGTTCCAATCGTCAATTTCTTCACTATTTTGGTTCCACCACAGCAGTTTGGGTAAATAAGTCACTAACAGAAGTATTAGGCAATTTTATCATATTTTAACTGGCGCCCTGAAAGTATGTCACTGAACACCATCATCAGATCGACATGCTCCTAATAATTCTCTTCTTGTCGGGTTCAAGACTGCAAACACATTCCCATCAGAAGGTATATCTTCGAACAAAAAATCTTCAATTTAATGTTCATTGAGTATTCGCGGCATCCTTACAAAATAACATAATATTATGTAGAGAAACACATTATACAAAACCTATTTCAGTCACAGTGGTTAGTAATCTAACCACTCTGTTACTTACATTATTTACCAAAGAGTATAGTACAAAATAAAAGGTTTTCCAAAAGGGTTATTTTGAGTCACCCGGTATTTCGGTAGCTGTCACTTTTGAACTCTATATTCTTTGACATTTGACAAGTAGAAACTACGCCATTACTAAAGATGGAATGATACACGCTTCAACAACACATTGAAGTTCTTAAAATTCACTACAAAAATTGTGAAAATCTTGCAGTCACAGTTCGCAAAACTAAAGCATTTTTGGGACGTCGTGAAGCACCTTGTCGGACTGCAGTACAGAAATTGGTGGAAAAATTCGAGCTGTTGGGACAAGTTAGTGCACGTTGCTCAAGAACAACTAAGGATATTGCTGCTGTAGTCCAAAGTGTTGAAGAAAACCCAGGTTTGTCCATTCCTCGTCGTTCTTTGGAATTGGGCATTCCACAAACGTCAGTATATCGTATTTTGGATGATACTGATCTGGACAACGTTTACTTTCAACAAGATGACGCTACGTGCCACACAAGCAACGAAACCATTGCTCTTTTACGGGAAAAGTTTCCGGACCGTGTCATCTCTCAAAGAGGTGATCACAATTGGCCACCCAGATCTTGTGATTTAACACCTTGCGACTTCTTCCTTTGGGGCCACATGAAAGATAAGGTCTACGCCAACAGCCCAGTGTCGATTCAAGACCTCAAAGATAGAAGTCGTGAGGCTATCGAGGACATAGGGCAGCCACTTTGCGATTTGGTTATGGACAATTTCATGAAAAGGATATGGTCCTGTAAGCGTGGACCATTATTAACGCATACCTTCCTCTTTATTATGAAATAAATATCCAATCATTTATCTCAAAAAATTCCATTTTTCTTTGAATACCAAAATAACACCTCTTGTTGGAAAAACCTGTATTTCTTTGTTAGCACAAGCCAACCATACAAACACTAAATAACAAAGTAGCACTGAATTTGATAAAAAATAAACAGTCTGACCTTTTTTTTTATTGAATCAGGAAGACCCCTTAGAAAAACTGTGGTTTACAACATTTTAAAATTAATATATTAATCTAACCAGAGCAACCTGATGGCAAATTTTTGCCAAAAACTTAAACTAAGACTTAAAAAAATTCAATTGTTTAGCAAAATGCTAATAGATGGCACTAAAAATTGTTTCAAGACTCTATAAAAGGTGGTTAGAAAAGTGACCACTAAACCAGAAAGAGTTAAATATAGCTGATGTTTAGTATGTTCATTAGAATTAATATATTTCCAGTGTATGGTCATGCTGCATCAACTCTGGTTTCTGTCTACTACCCATATATAGTAAATATTTGTGATAATTAGTTTTTGCTGCTACTTAATACACCTATTATTAGTTTGTTTAGTTTTCAGTGGTTAGTTTATTGTTAACTCCACTATTATATAGAGCTGGTGGAATGAGTCATCACTGTATTGGCCTATTATAATGTCTCTGACTTTGCCCTTTATAAATGTTTGTGCTGCTGCCATAGTTGGTTGCGACGTTGTTTTTGAGGTCATAACTAAATGTTACAAAGTTTTTAATTTCCCCGTTTCAGTCCTGACCATTCATTGTTGTTAGTTGTGTGTATTTTTAGTCCTCTTATATGCGGATATACTGCGTACCAGTCAGTACTGTGGTTTTCTATTGTCATAGTGATGTTGTTGACCCTTTTTTCATTCAATTGCTTTACCAATTTTTATTTTCCTGTGTACTACCTACCTACCTACTCCCTCTGTAAATGTTTATGTATTGTGTAATATTAAATATAAAGGAATTCGTTATAGGAAATACGCTATACTGATTAGTTTAAAAAATGGATTAAATTGTTATGTCCTGCACTTCCGTATTACAATTTGAGATACGCAGAATTTTAATGACAAAATTTTATAATTTCAAAACGAAAAATTTATCACAATGCCTATAATAACTATAACTTATATAATTTTTAAAATAATTTAGAATAACTCCATTACCAAATACACACACTTCCCATTGAAATTATTAAATTAGTTCATTTGTCACCACAGGTCATTCATTAGTGTTATTTTCTTCGCCGTCGTAATTAATTCAATAAAATACGTTATTACTTTTGATGTGAGGCGTTACCCAGGTAATATATTTGTTCCAGCAGTAATTAATGGTGTCTCTCACAACTTAACTATAGGGTATTTCCTTTTTATTTCTACTCAAGGTATTTACAATCTCTGATTTTATTTTATTTACAGTATATATTTTTGACATAAATGAGCATTTTCTGGCGTATAAAGGAGGTCAATATCGTATATGGTTAATATTTTATCCTCTAAAGTTGAACATCTAGGACATTTCTGTGAAAAATAAGCAATGTTCAGGATTGAATAAATTTGGAACGCCTCATTGGATTTTATTGAATTGTGGTGTTTTTTACCTTTATCCTTGAATTAAAAAATTATAGTTTGATTTTCTTAAGTTTTTTACACCAAATAGACAACAGAAATGTAATTACTGTGTGCAAATTACAAAATGGTATTCGCATGAGTTTAAAATGAGTGGTAGTTTTTCTATAGCAAATTTCACGATTTTCAATGAAAAGTAGTGCAATCCAGGCAAGCGCGAATCCAGGTCAACCATTCGGGGAGCAAATAAATTGCACATTTTTTATATTTCCTTTCTTCACGTTATAGTTAGTCAAACATGGGTTTAAATGTGAAATAAATAAAAATTGGCAAAGAACTTCCCCATACTGTTCTAAATGTCATGATAAAAGCTCGGATAAACCGAGTTTACGTTACACGAAGTAGTGGTGGCCAACCAAATAGTAGTCTGACGGGGCACGGTCTGGATTATAAAGTGGGTGAAGCAAAACTTCCCAACCTAAATAATTATTAACAGGTATTGCAACATGTAGCCGAGTGTTACAATGAAGGAATATTACGGTTTCATGTCTGGCCGCATATTCTGGGCGTTTTTCGGCCAATGTTTGCTTCAAACGAATCAGTTGCTTCAAACGTTCAGATTTCAGCAGCTCATAATAGATATGACCCTTTTGCTCCCACCAAATACAGAGAATTACCTTAGTGCAGTGGATATTTAGCTTTGATGTTGATTTGACTGTTTGAACGTGCTTCACATACGATATTTTACCCTTTGGGTTATCGTAGTGGATCCATTTTTCATCGCAAGTATCTAATTTTATTTTACAGCGTTCAGTATCATTGCGGACATGCAAAATCGTCTTTCAATGTCTCTCAGCTTCAATTCGTATGGTACCCAATATTCCTGCTCTTGGACGAATCCTGCTGCTCGGAAACCTTTTGAAATTGTTGTTGAGTTTTACAACAATCTTCATGAACTAATGCCTCCAATTCTTGGTTTTCAAACTTTTTTGTCTGGCCTTTGCGATCTTCTTCTTCCGTGTCAATATCACCACAAAAACCATCTCTCGCACATTGAAACCGATGAAACACCTTCACCATAAGCTTTGGTGAGCAATCGGTGTGCTTCAGCGGCAATTTTTTTCAACTTAAAGTAACGCAAAACTTCCCGCATACGACTCTTTATTTCCACAAAATTCGACGTTTTCGAAGAAAACATTTTTTTTTGTTTACACTATATCGTTTAATAACAAAATGAAAATAAATGACAGACATGTACCCTTAAAAATTACATATAATTTATAGTTGTATTAAGTTGAATAAAAATTAAACCGTTCAATATAAAAATTCTCAAAAAGACGTCAATTTATTTAAATATTGTACAAATTTATTAAACATTAATAGATTTTATAGTTGCTTCCATTACTTGTTTGGACGAGGTAGTCTACTTACGCTTAAAATGTCCTGCGATGCCCCTCCTGTGTTCTTTAATTCTTTTTTACATGAGCATAACACTTTACCACAGGCCGAAGTTTTGGACAGTTTGGTGGATTTGCCTCCCATAGTACAAAATTGACATTATTGTTTGAATACCACTCAAGAGCCCTTTTTCCATAGTGACATAATGCCAAATTAAGCCAGAGATATGAAAGCACTCTGTGCTGTTTTAAGAAAGGTAAAAGCCATTTTTGTAGAGACACCTTAATATATATTTCTGTGTTTATATTTCCTGATGTCACAAATTATTGGCTTCTTTTGCCACAAGTGCAAAAGGCCTTCCACATAAGAAATTTCGGACCGGTATTATTCTTGAACATTGCCTCGTCCACCATTCACATACAAATTGTGACACGGGAGATGTCAAGAGTCTGCCACTACATAAGTTTCATCAACTATCATACAACAGGTGTATTCTTTAAAATAAAATTTGACCTAAATTTTTTCGCTAGTTCTTTTGCTTCTAAGTTTTTACCGCATTGCTATCTGGAACTTTCTGGAGTTCATACGACTTCAACCCAGCATTAACAGTGGCTCTGCGTATAAAAGAATCAGAGCGTTTAAATTTAAGAGCTGCTTTTCTGATAGAAGTGTTCGGTGCTTTTCGAAAGAATGGTTCGACTTTTTTTGCCTTGGCAATATCTGTTTAACATTTTTTTTCTCTCCAGGCTCTCTTCCACTGTTAAAGTCTTCCTAATACTGTTAAATGGGTTTTAAAAGAGTGTGATGATGAACTTTCAGATCTTTTCCCATTTTTTGAAAGTCCAAATTGAATTTTTTGGAAAATTTTTAGTTATTTTTTTACTTACTTTTTTTTGCTGGACCCAGTAAAGTTTTGGCTGTAGTGTGTATAAGTTTTTTCTGGCTCATTCTTTGCACATACATACATGTGTATTTCTCATTGTAATCATTTCCGATTTATATATTTATGTACCACGTTTTCATAATTAATTACAGAAAATACGTAATAACTTTTAATATGGGGCGGTATCCAGCTAATATATTTTTTCAAGAAAACACAGCAACAATTAATGGTGTCTCTGACAAGTTTTCTACAAATATTCTAGTTGATACAGTTAAAGTTTTGTTTCTCCTTTGACTGTTTAATTATATATACATTTCTTTTTTGTGATTACAATAATTTTTCAGAAACACTTTCCTTGTGTTTTTATTTCTTTGGTGTTAAATTGGAATTAATTGCTATTTCTTGTTAAATAAAGTTAAAAAAAAACAAATAATAGAGAAAAATACAAAAGAAAAAGTAAAAAAATAAGTTTTACGAATTCAAATTCATTATTTATGTCATGTAGCATGAGTATGAGTGTGTGAGAGCGTTTTGCAAGTCTATGTGTGAGTTTTTGTGTGCTTTATATTTTATCTCTACCAAAATCTCTATTGTTTCTAAAACGAAAGTATGCATGTATGAGTATTTTCAAGTGTTTGTGTACTTCAGTGACTATTAGAGCAGAGTTCAATGAACTTTTTTTTATATTTTGCTTTTCATATTATTTCAAGACTCTTGTTTGCGTGACGGAAGTCAGCAAAGTACAATAACACACCATCAGCTACTACAGCAGCTGCTAGAATCAAATCGTTAAGAAAACTCAAAAGGATTGAAGAAACATAAACGTGAATGAAAATATCTAAGAAAAACTAGAAATGACTTTATGCTATATTAAGTGTACCAACTTAAAGCAAAAACGGAAATTATGACAAGGACATATTGCCTTAAGGGACTGAAAGATCACCAAAAACAAAACACTCACTCGCACGGAAAAACAAACATTAAAAACTAGAACAACGACATATTGAGTTCACAGAAAAACGGCTTTTATACAAAGAATCATGGAAGAAAATAATTTATAATTCTTCTTTTAAAGTTCAGTTTTTCACGCACAACATAATCACACATAAATAATTTTTGAGGACCTTTAAATGAAAAGTTTTTAGAAATTGAGGATTTTAGGTCAACGTAAAGAAAACATATAAAGTATTTTATATATCCAGCTTTTGTGGAATATTTTAGTTTTAACTAATTTTAACTAATTAATACTAAATGAAATTCTTTTGTTCATCTCTTTTTAGGTAAAAATATTCTCATTTCAACTATAAAATAAATATAAAAATTTAATATTAGGGTACGTATGATTAATATTATTATTTTAACCTTTATGTGCTCGGGATGGTAAACTTCCCAGCAGTTAAGCAAGTAGTCAATGTATCCCATATAGACAGTAATCGTCACAAATGTCTTATCACTTGGCTGACTCCAATTTATATATTTTGGTCATTTGACACATATGTGTTCTTTGTAGTGCAGAGAGAATACAATTGGTTATTTTATACATCCCAGGTAATCTAGCGAGAAGACAATAGTCTTATAAGTGTCTCTAATTAATCTGGAGTGTAGTCACTTTAAACGTTTTGTGAGTAATTCGTTCAAACTGGTTTTATACAAATTGTGTTGATATAATTCTCATACAGTTCATTTTTATTTTGGGTTAAGTATACTGATATCCCATGTAACATAGCATGAAGTCAATAGTCACTTTAGTGTCTCTTAGTAATCTATAGTGAAGTCACTTTAAACGTTTGTTTTGTACTGCACTGTAAAAAGTAGTTATTTTACCACCAAAAGCAATCCATTGGAGAGTTTGTTTACAAGCAATCCTTTATTGGACTGCCTATGGTATGTCTTTTTAGGTAACTATTTGAGGTCAGTTAGCACTCGTGCATGTTAAAATAATTAGTTATGTAGTTGATATAGTTACCAGTTAGGTAGCTAGTAAGGTAACTGACGTTATTTAACCAGTATGTGAATCCAATGCGTTGACTACTTTGGACCAGCTATTAAACAATCTCATTGTAGTCAAAAAAGGTCAATTGACCCCCTGCTTAGGACAAGCACGTGTTAAAATAAATAGTCACGTATCTATTGCAGTAACTAGTTCCCACCCTAACTGATGTGTAAAATCACTAGTTTGGGACTGTCTCCTAGAACTGATGGGTTACGTTGGCGGTATGTAGAGTGTTATACTTTAATTCATTAAGAAATATATAATTTTTGATACCAAGTTAAGGCGAAAATGTTTCAATTTCATTAATGGTACATCATTTACCGATAGAAACAGGAGAACTACCGAGTGCCATCTCAATAGCCAGGTGTGTTGGAGAATGGCTTAATACCCTTGCTTTTTCAGAGCGCTGTTCAATTGCTGGCATGAAGAGCTGTTATGCCAGGCTTCGCGGTCTGCTTTGATTTCATTTGGCACAAATGTTCTGTTTTGACGAACAGTTCTAAGAGAAAGATTTTTGGACATCAAATGCCTACCCAGATTCAACCCAAAATTGTCACAGATAATGGTTTTTCCGGTGTTTTCCCAAGGGTAGATCAGTCTTTGCACAATACTATATCCTACGTTGGTTGCACGGCTTGCATTTGAGATATTTCCTGTATAAATCTCGATGTTGAGAGGATAGAATTACTTTACATCGCAAGCGAACCAGACTTTTATCCCATAATTTGCAGTGCATCCCATGTACTGCGTAAATCTAGTTCTTACGCGATATGCAAATAGTTGTTCGTCAACTGTTATTTCTCCCGATGATTGATAGTACCGGAGAAGACTGTTCTTCATTAGAACCCATAATGCAGAAATTAGAGCAGCCTTATCGTTAACCAGTCGAGCAGCTCTAGTACGCTCACTGTCAAATTGAATGAACCGAAAAATTTCATTGAACCAAGATTTCGGCATTACTTCACGGTAATAACATACTTCACAATATATACAAGGTGGCGCAAAAGTAAACTTCCGATGTTTTTTGGCTGTAATTAAAAAAAAAAAAAAAACTTTAATTCTTCTTCGCATGTGTTTACTACACAAATGTCAAAACAGAACTGACATTAGGGGCCAATCGCAAAATTTATAGCATTTTCTGAATCTTCATCGTTTGATTTATTAACGCCTACCAAATATAAAAGTTCAATGAATGCTGTCAATTAAATATTTGTCAACTTATTGCACACCCTCTTCTTTGCGGTACGGTTTTGCTCATTCCACTTTTGAAGGGTTTTTCGGCTTTTGCGTTAGTATCAATCAGAACTGTTCAAATATCGATGGAATGAAAATCAAATCAAATACGACTGGCTCGATGAGCCCTTTGGTAGCACGACGTGGGCCAACGGCAGTGCCACGAAACATATTGAACATTCGAATTGCTTGACTAGGCATATTTTAAAACCAACGAGCCAATGCGCCGTTCAAAAACTGCCTCCTCCTCCTCCTGTTCGAAATCCAAATCTTCCTCATAATCTGCTTCGAACAATACGCCTTCTATCTGCTCATGAGATCGAATATCGTCTTCTTCAAGTATCATTTCGTTTTCGACATACAAAAACGTGCGCAAGAAAGCAAAGAGTTTTTTTATAGGCCTAACAATAAGTATTTTAATCTTATAACTCTGTATAAGATCAATACTGGTGTTACTAGTCAATCCCCATAATTGAATTACATATGTCCAAATTGTTTTTAAAGCGGTCTTATACAGGATGATTTTATATTCAAAGCTTAATCTTGATTGATCACTGATTAACCAATGAAAGCTAGAGGATTTTAGCTTTAGATGAAGTCTCTTGGTTTCTATGTGACGGCGCCAATTAAGCCGTCTATCTACATGAATACCATGATAGGTGACATAATCATACTGCGGTATATTAACGTTGTTGAGTGTGACAGGTGGGCAATTTCCTCTCCTTAGAGCGAACGTAAAGAGTAAAAGAGTGATGTGAATTTCCATACATTTTATATGGTGTCATTTGTAGACTACCGGCCATGAGATGATCATTTTGAAAGTAGGGTCTATGGGGAGCTGTAAATACAATACCAATTCATATTATCTATATAAATATATAAATGTCTTTGTAAGTTTGTTTGTTTATTTGTTTGTTTGTTTGTTTGTTTGTTTGTTTGTTTGTTTGTTTGTTTGAGCATCACGCCTAAACGGCTGAATCGATTTTATTGAAATTTGGAACGTAGATAGATCCTCACTTGGAAGCGTCAATAGGCTATAACTTTATTCAATACTTGGTCCAGAAATGGGTAAACAGGGGGAAAACCGGTAAAATTGGTACCTTTAGTTTTTAAACAATAAATACTAAACGGCCGAAACGATTTTATTAAAATTTCCAACATAGACTACGACAGGGGTAGCGAAGCGCACTGGGTCAAGCTAGTATGAAATAAAAGCGGAAGTATCAATAAAGTTAAAAATCCATGTCTGTCATCATAACAATCTAACAAAACTGTCTGCCAATAAACTCTTGTCCTCCAATGAAAAACCATAAAACAAATGCATTCATTCTAATATTGTTTAACTTGTGGCTAAACATTGATACTGTTCAAAAAGGAAGCTGCTGCTAACATGAAACTTTTTTAAAATTACACTGACAAAAATCAAATAAAATTCAAAATCCAAAAAAAAGCAATGTTTGAGTTGTTTATATTAAATTTTTACATTTTAAAAACTGTTGTTTATTTTCTGTAAACAGGCGTTAAAACCGTTATATTTGAATTCAAGTACAATTTCATAACAGTATCTTATATCAGTAAGATTTTCTTATGCTAAATTCCCAATTTTATTGATAAATTCACTATAGAGTGAATGAGAATTAAAGACACTCAAGCTTTATTTGTAAAAATATCAAAGCTTAAACAAAACACCAACAATAAACAGTGATTTTATCTTTTTTTACATTCTCCTTTACATTTGTTTGAAAGAATTTTTTCGGTGTATATTAATATATAGTTATAAACATTTTTTCATAAAAATTGTGGTTTAACTTTAAGCTCAATACATTTATACGCATTTTAGCTGCTGGCCAGTAGTTTGTCATTCCACATTTATTCCAAAACATGTGCATTTGTGGTTTTGTCTGGTTATGAATTACAATTTAAAAACATTTCAGATATTTTTTTCTTGTTTTCTCCTGTTAATACAATAAGAGACAAAAAAATAATTGGAATACAAACAGCAATGTACATGAATAAAATCCCATAGTTTCCCTACATTTTACGCATTCAAACTTTTGAATTATTTATATGTATTACTGTGTGTTAAAAGTTAATAGAAAATGGACATCACACTTAATTTTGGTTAAGTTAACAATCTGATTTATGACCACAATAGAGTGGTTTTTAAAAACTCTCATGTTTTTACAACACTTACAACGAAAAGAGTCGGCGTATATGTATATATGAAATATTAATTGTAAATTAAATTATTTTCGATTAATATTTTCATAACTAAAGAGTGTTTTTTATAGAGGCGAATAACTTTAAATTAAAATAACAGATTGAAAAAAAGTTGGACAAAGTGTATAGAGCTCAAAGCCTGTGCTCTATACACTTTGTCCAACTTTTTTTCCAATCTTTTATATCCCTTTCAAAAAAAAAAAAAAGATTTGTAGAGGTCATCAAAAAAGGTTTCATAAAACGTAAGACGATACGTTTACAACATAATGTGAGACGATTTTATCGTTGGATTCAAATCTCTTTCCACCAAGCATTTTCTACTGAGCTAAATCCGGAAAAAAGGGCGGAAGAGAGGGCAATGCGTTGCCTAATTCATGTAAACTGAACATGTGTGCACGAACGCGTTTGTGGTTGTGATCAAACAAGGCACCCATCTCTCGGAAAGCTTTCTTATACCCAAGTGATTATTCAAAATTTAAACCACTGATTGTTTCGGGTATAATGACCACAACTGGGCATCCAGCAAGTACAGCATCTTCTGTGCTTGTACAGCCACTGCTTAGCCTGAGGTTAGGTTATAAAAGCAGCCAGTGTTAACCATCTCACTTGAGTCCATAAATTGGTCCCTTTGTGATACCCTATATATCATGATCTGGTCCTCAAAAGGTCCTTCACATGTCAGAAATGAGTTCAGTGTCGAAGCAACCTGACGCATGAATGAACGAATCTATCTTCCTGACATCCACAGTGGAAAGATCCGATATGCCATGCAAAAAAGGCAGAGCAAAAAGTAGCAGACCGAGCCCCCGATAGAGCTGAGCAAAGGCAGAGGAGATGTTCAACCATTTGCTCCTCGTCTTCATCATGGTAACATCTACAGAAGTCATTGTATGGAGTGTTCAGTCTTCTAGCATATGCACCAATCAAGCAGTGCCCAGTAAGCACTGATATCAGAGCTCGCAGCCTAGCCCGTGATAGCCCCGTGAGGGACATTGACCTGTGATGGTCAGGAAATGGCCATGTGAGCCTCGATATCGAGCAATTTTTCAGACTAGTTTATCTGAACTGAGCGGACTCAAACAAGTTACGATGTATGAGTGATTTACAGCAAGATAGCGGTAAACCGACCATAAGATCGATCTCATCAAGACGTGAGCCTCTTTTGGCCAGTTCATCTGCAATAGCATTGCCAGGTACACCAGAGTAACCCGGCACCCAGAATAAATCCAGGTAAGAATGTCTCGCCATTTCGTTAAGAGATACCCGGCAGTCATGTACCAATCTGGATGTCGAGTAGACACTTGATAGGGATTTGATAGCAGGCAGAAGTCCTAATTTAATGTGGATTGGTGAAAGTATTATTTTCCATGATGTCACATACAAAGTATTCTTAAAGCCGTCCTACCCAAGCCGATGACCGCTACTAAGATATCATTTGGTCATAATTATGTGAAGCATCACACCTCTGACGCTCTCCATTGATCCATCTATGAAGAGGCGCCATTCATTTGGATCATAAGAATGGCCTATGGATTCAAAAAGTTTTGCAATATCTTACTAGTAGGTGATGCCAGTTTGATTATAAAAACGGCATCTAGTTATTGCTCATTTTAACGCTTTCGGTCTGATGTTACGCGAAAATCTGGAGAAGCCAATCTCCACAATTGTAGTCGTGATGCCAATATTTCGTCAGGGCTCTGTAATAAAGTTTTTGTGTGACACCAGATCATCAAAGTCCGCCTGTTATCAAATTCAAAGGTGCATCGCCTAGCTCATTTCGCTTTGGTAAAAATTCCGAAATAAATTCCGATCGAGAGTAGATACTCTGCGATTCCACATCAAAATCACATGTACCAAATGTGTAAGACTCTTCTAATAGAGCCTTAGGATTTGATGTTGAACGTAGTACAACTGGTTTAACTGAATACCATGTGTTTTTCTCTATCTTGATTCTTCAGCCTTATGGATTTCGGCTGAGTCTAGTAAAAGTTGCAGTTCTCGAGACAAATATATTGGAAATTCTCAGGATTATGAAATGCTAAAATATTCAAAGGACATTATTTACAATCAAAACTAAATTCTAGAGATTGTCTACATTCATTTGTTACCCATGTTGGCAAACACTAATGGCTAGAAATATTTTAAAAGGAGAAAATATCAGAAAATGGAATACCGAGTCCACAGTTTTTCTACTAACTATCTCTAATTTCAGGCTTATATGGTCTTGTTCAAGAACGGTATAATAATTGGAATTGTTTTCCATTTTCAACAACTTTGACTTTTTGCCTCAAATTATAAAAGTTTCTTTAATGTCAGGCTTATCTCTGTGATGGAACAATATACACAAATTTAACTCTTCTTACAATTTACGACTTTGGGTAATTTAAACAACAAACTACTGACATTCGTAACACGGCCAACATTACCAGTTGTCTGCACTGTTTTGCTTTGGTCCGCATGTTTGTAACTTCGATCTAGTTATATGTATACAGTTTGGCAGCAGTCAATAAGATGAGGAGACAGAGAGGAAAAAGCTCTTTGGGTTTTAAATTTCATTTGGTTTCTTCCTGTCTCTATAGGAAGTTAATCATTAATAGTGTTGTAGGTAGTTTTTATACTTTTCTCACTCATTTATAAGGGGTTTATGCCAGCAAAGTTTGTGCTGGTATACAACCAAGCAACAAATGTTGATGTTGATCATACTACATTACTTTTTAACCACACAGAGAAAACAGATTCGTGATAGAAACCGAATTTGTTGCCAATCGAATGATTCGGTTGCACACAAAAAAATTTGCGGTTCTATCAACAGAAAGTCAGTTGATAAAGAAGAATTTCAGTTGAAGCAACCAAACTTTTGTTACCCCTTCCAAAATTTTGTAGACACAACTGTAAAATTCGGCCGCTAGTGTAGAATCATTCGATTGGCAACAAATTCGGTTGCTATCACGAATCTGTTTCTCTGTGGATACAACCCATTAGTCAACTGCTTACTTACCACTTATCTATAGGATTTTCATGTCAAGGATGTGCGTAAAAACTGTTGGAACTATTTCCAAATCAGCCACTCTTTTTGCTGGGATATTAAATATTGTCTATTTTATTTGTCTGTGAGTTTCCTTGTCTATCTGTGTTTGTTATGGAGTGAAAGCGTTCGTTTATTTTTACTGTGTATGTTTGTGTTGTAGAGTTTTATTGGTCTTTTGTGTTTTTGGACCTGTATTAAGTATTGAATGAATTCGTATTTTCATTTGCTTGTATTGCTATCACCCGTATTTTATAAAAAACGTACAAATATAGAAACATATTCACATAACTACGAGGATTGTTTGTAAAAATTAAAGTATGTTTGAAAATAATTATAAAAATCATTTTTAGACTACGATTTTATTAGTTTACTTCCGAAAAAATCCTTATGTGACCCTCGCACTAGCATTTACTTATATTCGTTTTCACTATAAATTTAAATATCCCTTTTCCCTCATGTTTCTTGTACCAAATTGTGAGCTAGGATTTTTATTCTGACCAACAACATCGATCAATCAATTTGTCTAACACAAGCTGACTATGTCGCCGCCATTACCACTGTTTCAGAAAACAGAAATAAAAAAGAAAAACATAAAACGGAAATAAAAAATTGTCAATCCAGAACACGACAAAAAAAAAAAAAAAAAAATAAAACTATAAATTGTTTTCTCTTTTTGAGTGCAGATTGAATGGTTTTGTGAAACAAAATCCTATATTTAAATGTACAAAATAAAAAATTTCTTTTGGTGTTTTGCTTGGGTTTGCTCCGTGAAATTTGTTTAAGTTTTGTTGTTGAATTTGACAATACTAGTATTTGTAATTTTTATTTCTTTTTTCTATCAGAAATTTTAATCAAAAGTCCTTTTAAAATTTATAAATTTTTATAAAATTTTATTTCCATACAGGATAATTGTTAAATAAGTTTGTATCTTTTTTGCAAAGAAACCTCCTACGGCCACTAAACAAGTTGCAAATCTGGCTTTTATAACATGTTAACTGAGTTTGAGCTGAACGAAATATATCGAAAAGTTGCTTAAATAAACAACAACCAAATAAACCATTTATTAAATTTAAATGATTTTTCAGTCTACGATATTGCTGTGATGAATATAAAAATGTATGGGAATTGGGTCATGTTGTGTTTTAGTTGTGGTTTTCAATGCCTACAGTGATTAAATTAAAAGTTCACAGTAGGTCACTATGAGGTGCCGTTTGCAAGCCCGGCTAACTAACCATCTACTTTTCCTAATAAAGGCATCTATACACTTTAATTTCTTCCCAGATAATTTGGAGAGTCTGGTAAAGTATATTTCCCCTAAGAGCCTGGCACTCAGATCACCCAGTACCGGGCAGTTACAGAAGAAGTATATGATGGTCTCTTCCTCCTCCTCATTTTGACAACTCCTACAGTAGTCATGTTGTGGCAGCCCAAGTCTTTTAGCATGGGTACCGAAAATGCATTGCCCAGTGATCATCGCCACCATATTGCTTAGTCGTTTTCGTTGTAAACCGAGTAGATACGACGTGCGTTTACAGTCCAACGCAGGCCATATCATTCTCGTAATCGCACAAGTGGATTCATTACCCCACCTAGTTTGGGCAAGTTCATAACATGCATTATTTACTAGTTGTTTACAACTCGACCGCGGAATGCCACATAGGAAGTCTATCCCATCTTCCGAGGTCGAGGTTCCTATCCTCGCCTTGTTATCAGCAATACAATTGCCTTCATTATCCCTGTGTCCACGTACCCAATTGAGTACAACTATTGAATGTCTCGTCATCTCATTTAAGGATGCCCGGCATTCCTAGGCTATGTTTGATGTTGTATAAACACCTATCAGGGATTTGATTGATCTTCACTGTCAGTATATATACGTATATCCCTACCAAATATCCTGCAATATTTGAGCTAGTTGAAGCTCTCCTAATGGCCGATACCTCGGGCTGAAGAATACTACATCCATTTAGAAGTCTGAAAGACATTCTTATCCCAAATTGAGGAATGTAGACACCTCCCCCTATTCTATCCCCTTTTTTTTACCTGTCCATATAGATTGATAGCCCCATTAAGTCAAGGGAGAGATCATCATTAGATCCCATACTGGACAGGATTGAAAAAACGAAGCTCCTCAATAAGAAGGAGTCTAGGGTTGCAGTAATCGATATTATCAGGAAGGTTGTGAATGCTTCCTATTATGCAAGCGTGTCCATAAGATCTGTTATTCCAAGCGTTGCATGCGTTGAGCCTTAAGGCCCAACTTTTGGCCATTAAATCTACTGGTAGCCAGTTCAGTAGTCGCTGTAGTTCGCAATGCCCTTGTTATCAGGATCACCAATCTTTTTAATACCCTTTCAAAGAGTATACTGTTAGAGGATCTATCCATTGCCCTGCATCAGACAGTGACCTTATAGAATAGTATCGTTTTAGTAACTGTATCGATTAGCCAGTTCACGCGCCTATGCCCATTTTGCAAACATACGTAGCCGTGATGGCTTTAGATGCTCTTGCCGCAATGTTCAGTTTCCAGGATAATTTCCAGTCGAGTATAATGCCCAAGTATTTTGCACTATCCGAGAGTGACAATTCGTTTCCATTGAGTCGGGGTAGCGTAAAATTAGAGATCTTAGTCTTCGTTGAAAATAGTACGTCATCCGTTTAGACCACAAGAGTACGTCATCCGTTTAGACCACAAGAGAGTGGAGATAGAACACTCCCCTGGGGGATGCCTCTTTTGGCAGATCTGGAGATTGTAGCCGTTCCAATTTTAGAACGAATGATCCTATAATTCAGAAGGTATCTAATGAACCTAACAATGGATAGGTCAAGTCCTAAGAAGCATAGGGCTAATATTACCTCCATTCGGAGGTAAGGTTAAATATTTTCTGTATTTGTAAGTGAATTTAAAAGCATCTTTAATCAAAATATTAGTATAGAACAAGTAAGAAAATATAGTCGGTCAAACCTTTCAAGCCCTACTATATAATACCCTACACTGAGTACATATACAAAAACAATTTTCGTTTAAAATTTAAATAATTTGTTATTCGTGAGTGATTTTCGGATGTATGCCTAATATGGAAGCAATAAATTCAGACGCGTGATTTGGAACTTCTTTTTGTTGAATTTTATGTGAATAAAAAACGTTTTATGAGGTGTTTGCTCGTTAAAGGTTGTTTCGGAAATAGCTATGACCAATTATGAAAAGATCTCCATGAAATTAAATGTGATTTCCTTCAATATGAAACATATTTGTTTTGAATTTTATGTGGATGCCAACATTTTTAAGAGAAGCTAGTTCACAAGACTTTGTCAGTTATTAAAATAACTTATTTACTATGCAATGGTGCTATTAACATGAAATTTGACTTTTTTGAATTATGAAGGAGTTGCAGCAAATGAGCTATATATACATCTTAAATATGATTTATTTTTATATAAAACGTATTTGTGGAGAAATTGGGGTCAATATAAATAAGATATTAATGAGATATTTCGTGAGGTGTTTTCGGTGGAGGCTAATAATAAACCGATTTCAACAATTTTTAATAGGGAGAAAAAATACATGTGACAAATCTTATCTAAATATCTTCAAAATTATGACCTGTAATTTACTCATAAATTTACGTGGAATGCAAGCCAGACGGACAGACATCGCTAAGTGGACGCAGGAAGTGATTCTGGGTCGATTGTTTATGATTTCTTATTATACCCTTCACCATAAGTGCCAAGGGTATATATAAGTTTGTCATTCCGTTTGTAATTTCTACATTTTTTATTTGCGACCCCACAAAGTATATATATTCTGGATCGTTATAGATAGCGAACTCGATATAGCCATGTGCGTTTGTCCGCCTGTATGTTTAAATCAACTTTCCGTGGCCCCCCCAGATAACTTACATACATGATTTATACATCGGGAATTCTACGGGCTCACTTACTATTTAAAATGAACACAATCGGTCCACAAATGACTGAGATATAAGGAAAAAACCGAAACAGCCTAGATTTTTGACCAATTTTTTTCTATATCTAGATTACTAAGTCATTATGGATATCCAATAAAAGATATTTCAAAGACATTTGCAACGGCGTATATAAGGCCAAAGTAAGTCGAACGTACAATTGGTCAAAATCGAATTTAATTTTTAAATTAAAAAAATATTTTGAAAACATAAATTAAAAAAAAATTATTTCGCTAATAAATAAATAATTTTTTTTTTTTTTTGTTTACCTAAAAATTTATTTTACTTTTTTTTAAAGTACAATTTGGTGATGGGTATATAAGATTCGTCATAACCGATATAGTTCTGTTACTTATTTTTAGTTAAAATTATTGTCGTTAAATTTTACAGAGGGATTTTGGTGTCAAAACCCTTTTTTTTTAACTACTCAATTTCAAAAATCAAATGATGCAATTTTGTATAGAAATGCTTAAAGATGAAATGAGCACTTATAGTTTTAAGAAAAATTGTATTTGAATTTAAAAAAAATTAAGTAAAGTCCATAAGTAAAGTTAAGCAAAAATTTACTTATATTTTCACGCAATTCAGAGATTTATATATGCATAATTTTCCTGATAATACCATTTACCTTTAACATATTTTAAATAAAAAAAATATGGGGATATCATAAACCGTTAAGAAGATATGTCCAAATCTATAAGCCTCTAAAATTTTTTTTATTTTTGATTTTCCATGGAAAAAAATAATGTAGCCCCACTTTCCCCCAAGTAGTTGTTTAAATTAAATAAAAGGTGAGAGTGTCTAGTTTTGATTAAAAAAAAAACAGTTCTCGGAAGTTTTCGGAACAGGACGCAAACTTAAAATTTTTTATTAAAAATTCTTATTTATGTATGGGTTTTATGGGCGGTGAGCGTGACCGATTGTATCGAAACTCGGTATGCGTTCCAAAGTTCTAGACTTTTGCTTGGATAGGTAAAACTTTATGAAAAAAAAAAAAATCGATTTGGATTACATGGGCGGTATGCGGTGGGCATGGCCGATTTTAATAAAACTTAGCATGCGTTCTTTTTTTGTTTAAAATTTTCTAGACTTTTGCTTGGATAGGAAACATTTTATGCGAAAAAATCGATTTGGATTGTATGGGAAGTGGGCGTGGACGATTTTGATGAAATTTCAGTTTTTTCTTAATTTAGGCCATTTAATTATCGGTGCCAAATTTCAATGCCCTACGACCACTTCTTATAATTTTTGCACAAAAATGTATGAAGCCATCCCTCTGGGCTACGGTGCGTATGATTAATATATATTTTTTTTTTAATATTTTGCATTTTGATTTGATGCAAATAATACTTATACGGAGCGTATGCTTAATATTATTTTTCTTATAATTTTGCATTTTGAGTTGATGCAAATAATATTTTTATTTAATTTTTATTTAAATTCATTCTTTAAATTCATTTCTACATAATTTAAAACCTTTTCTTTTTCACTTTAGTCATATATGTGGTTGTATAAATTGTATGTGTCTCAATTTTTTTTCTACTTTCGTATGTGTAAATATGTTTATTTTTCTAACACAACATTTGTTACCACATTTAAGGTGTAAGTGGCGTAATAGTTCATTACACTTCGTTTATCACAGTCAGAATTGGCTTAAGTTTGAATGGCATACTGTAGTAAAAACAGTCTATACAATATATATTACTTCTAATGTAACTATTTACAAGTGTGTGTAAATACTACTTTTCACAGAAAAAAATCATATGAGTACTTACAAATTCTCGTACTTTAAAATAAAAATTAAGTATACAACTTTTTGAGAACTTTTTGCTTAATATACTTTAGAGGTTTAATTATGTTAAGTTATGTAGTTTGAAGAATTCTAAAAATGCTTTATTTTAAGTAAAAGTCAGGTTTGTTTTTAAGCAAATTTGTGCTTAAATTAGCCTACATCTTTAACATTTCTTTGAAACATCCCAAACCGCAGTGCACAATTAAGTCAAAGTCATTACAAAATGCATTTAAACAATAATATCATGTAACACAAAAGCTCAGAGCGAAAATTATTTCACTCCAATAACATTAAGAAAATACCCCTGTGAACTTTAAACTTAAATGATTGTGCAGAGATATTTGTTTATTTTAATGTTAGTTTGATGAGTTAATAGAGTTTTTAAATTTGGGATTAAAATAGAAAAAGTATGCTAATGCATCTACTGCTTAATAATAATTTAATCTCGACCAATGAAATATATCTGTGATATTTCTGATTATATTCAATCCAAATTATGATTATTATTATGTGGCTTGGTAATGATTGGCTTCTTTTGGACAATTTATAATATTAATATCAATTTATACATCCAACGGCCATTATCTGATATAGTTTGTATATAACTGAATGTTTGTTTTCATAATTTTTGGGACACCCATAAATTTATTACAATTGCATTCAATTCTTCGTTCACATTGTTACTGAAATGCAACAGAATGCAAAAACCTTACATCTCCCACCTGAGGAGAATTGTACCTTATAACAAAGGTGGGCAGAGCGAAAAACAGATTTAAAGTTATTGAATTATACTTACAACTCTTGACACATATTGAAAAAAGAAATAATAATTCTTTGGCACTAAAAACAAACGAATACAAATAGAGAATGTAAAGAAAAATATATGAAGCCTACAGAAAACTGGAATACTACAACCAAGTGAAACCAAACTATATGCCACATACATGGGAATACTTATGGATTTATGTGAGCATAGAAAACAATATTAAAGTGGAGGAATAAAATATGCAAATGATTTATGTTTTGATAAAAAAAAAAAAAAAAAACACTGAAGAAGAAAATCGATATGCCATGTTTGTATTTCTATATAAGACATACAAAGTCACACTAGAAATTAACCTATTTTAACAAGTGAAAGTAAATTTATTATTCGTTCACAGAGATTTTACAATTTTTGTGCAAACAAATGACAATTATCCAACAACTTTTCAGTGGTTGTGGTTTGCATTTTCTTTTGAAATTTTTATATTTACATATTTCTGAAACCATCTGATTCATATCTGTATAATTTGTGTTATACATTCTTTAATTAATAGGCAAAAGATGACAATTTCTAAAAATACACTTTTATAGCTCCTTTTTCTGAAGTTTATCTAGCAAAAATTTCAATTTGTGAAGTTTTTTGTGTAGAAAAACAGTTTTTAGAAAAACAGTTAAAAATATCAGTTCTCAGTTTTTCAAATATCACCTGCATAAATGATCACTCTCCTAATGACTAGTTTTAAAATATCTAAGATATAAAGGGTCTTTAATTAAGCGCTTCCGATATTTAAATGCAAATAAAACAAAGTGTGTGTGAGATATCATCAACATCTTTGAATTGTTTGTAAGGCTTATCGATGCCATTGTGTATGGTATATAACTTCGTGGAATATCCACTTCGCTGGTTGGCACGCATTCGAAATGTCCAATATTTCATGACCATGACGCATAAATAAGGTTAAATTTTACCGAAGGCATGAGCTATGTTGGCTTTGAGAATCGCTGTGTTTTATGACTTATTCGCATAGACCTGCGACTCAAGAAAACCCTATAGGAAAAAGTCTAACGGTCACTTTACAGCACTTCCACATGAGCTGTGAGGTACGTCGCACCGTTCTAATGACACCGCATATCGTTGGTGTCCATATCATTCAATTTATACCAAAATAAGTTGGTAATCATCGACTTATAGCGCTTTCCGTTGACAGTTATGGCCTGCCCATCGCCGTTCGCAAAGAAATATGGACCAATGACGCCGCCGGCCCAAAATCCACACCAAACAGTGACTTTTTCGAGATGAATTGGACGCTCCTGGATCTCATGTGAATTGAAATTGTCGCCAAATTCGTCCATTGTGTTTGTTGGCGTACCCATTCATCCAGAAATGGGCCTCACCAAAACGCACAGAAATTTGCCCAAACAGAACACCTACTTTGATAAAACAATTTTATCATTTGCACTTGTTGTTGAACACTTTATCCATCTATGATGATTTGGCAAAATTACTTAAATAATGACAGCAAATTCGACAGATGTTTCTGCGACTATCAACTGCCAAATATCGGAAGTTCCTATTGGAAGGCCCTTAATATAGACAACCTGTTGATTTTTAACACAATACAACGATTGAACAATTTTATGAACACTTTATTCAAGTCATCATTTAGTTGACGCAGGTTTTAACTAGTTATAGTTAATTAAACTGCTATGATCCTCCAATTTGAGTAAATACCTGTGAATTATTAGATTTTTTATGATATCGAAAATCAAAAAATCATAAGATAACGAAAAAAATAAAATTTAAAATTTCGTACCTAAAATTCCACAGAATATATCGCTCATTTGCTGCAACAACGTCATAATTCAAAAAAAAGTCGTTTCGAGAAAAACGGCTTCAAATGTTTTATGACATTTTACTATTTCTTAAATAAATGTTCTACAAATCATGCGATTTCAGCAATAAAACCTGATTTAAATAGTTGATGTTAATATCTTTCTAATCTGTTTTTAAACCTAATTTTTACTTGTCAAATATACGAGAAAACATGAATTTTAATTTTGATGTTTACAACAAACACTCTCACACAAAAAATAATTAACTCTTTTGAAAACTAATAAAACTATATGAACGACTAAACAACGTCGCATATTTTGTATTACTCCGTTCAAAAAACACGGATTTTGAGTTATGACGTTGTTGCAGCAAATGAGCGATATGGTTTTTTCATCGAAAATTTTTTTTTGGGAATTCAAAATTAATTTTTTAGTAAGATTTAGTTTTTTTTTGAGCTAAATTCTTAATTTAATTATTAATAAATTCACTTAAATTTATTGTTGGGCATATTGGTATTCAATACTAACTGTTACTCTATTTCTTTTATATTCCTTTGATAGACAAATATGATAAATTTACGGAAACATATTTTAGGTTTTCTTGTACGTTTCTCCTTCCGAGTGCATATTTTATTTTAATAAATAGAATGCATGTGGCTGCATATGGTGCGCTTCATTTCTGCTATTAATCTTGCATTTTTTATTCATTTGTCTACATTTCCAACGGAAGAGCATTTAAACGTTGTAAAATATGTCTTTTTCATTTAGTGCAATTTCATATCGTTAGGAATGAAGTATTTCATATTACATTTTTAAATTGGTTTTAAGAATAAATAAATTTCTAAGAAAACTAAATAAAATGCAGCTGGAATGATTCAGTTAGCACTGCACAGCGGGCTAGAATGAACATTTTTTGGAAATAAATTTGGCATTTGTAAACTGCTGGCCTGATCGGGATAAAATTACACGTGGGCGTAGCCAATGAGTATTTGAGTTTAAGTTTTTAAAATTGGCTCAAAGTAGGGCACCTTCACATTTATCCCGATCGAACTAGCCGTTTAGAAATGCCAGATTTATTTCCAAAACATTTTGATTCTGCAGAACTGTGCACTGTTAAGTTCTAATTTTTGTTACAGTTTTAATAACATTTTGAGTATTTTCTTAATAAATATCTCAAAAGTCTGAAGTCCTGCATTTTGTTCAATATTTTTCCCA
The DNA here is from genome assembly GCA_942486065.2 of Calliphora vomitoria. Lineage (NCBI taxonomy): Eukaryota > Metazoa > Arthropoda > Insecta > Diptera > Calliphoridae > Calliphora > Calliphora vomitoria. Next base: position 67,965,383 of record OW818032.2, on the reverse strand, counting down.
AACTCATATATGTTTCATATCATGAACAAAATCCTTATAAGCTAGTGTTATTTGTGCTTTTGTTTTATCCAAAATTTTTAAAGGAAAATGAAGAGAAAAGAAGTTCGCATTTAAGATTGCTAGGTTGGTTACAAATAACTACTACTTACTGTGGGCTCAAAGTCCTGGAAATTTAAAATTTATAAAAAGTATCCTACTGCGTTTTTTGTGAACTCAAAATGTTTGTATATGTTGTTGTCATTTCATATGTACATACGAACTTGTTGATATTTTTGGTATTATACAAATACCTTTGCATTTCTGTCAGTTTATTACATTCTACAAATCTGTTGCATGCATTTAGGAGGTGTGTATATAAGGGAGTGTTTATGTGAATGTGTTTCTATTTATCACTCAATTATCATATCATTTTAAAGTGTTTATTTTCACCCATTAGTAAGCATTATCCACACTTTTTATTTCACTGACATGTCATTGATTGTTGTTTAAGCACTCTATATTCAATTTATGAGCAAGATTTTTGAGAAATAAGCTTTTAACTTTAATTTAATACATTTATCGAGTTCGAAGTTTTTCGATGTTATAAAAACCGGTTACTGTTTTAAAACACATATGTTAGAGTTACTTCTGTAAGTTTTTCTGGTGTATTTGTTTATCTATGTTTTCAGATGTACCGTATTCTGTAAACAAACCCTTACATATAGCACTTCAAAGGTCCCGGACCTTATTTGATTTTGTGTGAATCTCTATATTTTTTTTATTCTTTTTTATTTCTCCTTTTTCTTAAAGTAGTCCAAATACTACAATACGTACAGTCTTGTATGTCACTGATCACGTACTACCACCGCAAAAGTATTGTTGCTTGACTGGTTTAAATTTTTTCCTTTTTGCCTTCTTGTTTTTATACTTTAATAGCTAACCCGGTCAGCTTCGCCTCCCAATCGCAATAAAATTAAAATGAACTGAAACGTAAACCTGGCTATATATAAGTCGATAAATAGTGATCTAAATGGAAAATGGATGTGATAACTTTATTCAAACCAAAATACGATTTTTCATATGAAAATTAAATGAAACATAAACGTGGCTATAAATCGGTAAATAGTGGTAAAAATATAAAAAGATCGAGCTTGTTAACATTAAAAGAGTTAAAAAAGTACCAATAGAAGGGAAATAAAGTAAGATTACGTCTCGTTTTGTGAATTCCCATTCATTTTACAACATGTTCCCAAGTTCATGTTTATTGGTTCATTGTAATATGAAAATCAAAAAGTACACTTAGGTTATAATTCATTTCGGATTATATGTGTCTTATTTCTCGATTCTTTATTCTAGGTTCATTATTATAAAATTTTAAGAAAGTACCATTTGAATAAAGAACAAGAATAGAGAAGAAAAATTTTTAAATTTTTTAGTGAAAAAATATTTATGACAATTATTATATTATAGTCTTTTATACATCATTGCAATGGACTTTGAAATCATTAGATATCCATATTTTCTATATTAGTGACTTAGTAATGGAGATATAGATCAAAAATAGGCCAAAAATCGAAATCGAAAAATGGCTATATTGACTCTGCTATCTATAACGATCCAGAAATTACAAACGAAATGACATACTTATATATACTCTAGCCGCTCATAGATTAGTTGTCACTCAGAACTATATTTCCTTAACACTTTGACGACCACGCGGACACCGTTTCAAGAATTGTTCAAAAATTTGTCTAATGGTCGTGGAAGGGTGAAATTACATTTATGTGACTATTATTATAAAATATTGGAAGTACTTTTATGAGAAAAAAAGTGCCTATGAGTCCCATTTTTGTAGATTCAAACCTGTTTCTAGGTCAATTATAGATAATTCAAAAGGTAGCATTTGTTCTTCCTTTATGTTACCGTAATATATTTGAGCACTTTAGTCAAAATTCGCTTTATAATTTCACATAGAATGTATTTTTCCTGTACCCCTTTTTGGTACTTTGTCTAAGTTG